>LJIJ01001172.1:0-54451 GCA_001718145.1 Orchesella cincta
CAGAGAGAAACTACGATGATAAAATACCTAAACTAATAAGGGAGCAAATCTGGCCTCTAAAAACCATCTGAAGTCTGTTAGACTTTGGAATGTAACTTTCTCCTTTCTGGTATGGTATGGTAAAATTGGCAACGGTAAGCCACAAAAATGAAAATTACTGGCTCAAAGGTGTGGAATTTAATAGAAATTGATGAGAATAGGTATGTCACTGAAATCCCTGCGAAAATGTAGAATTAGCAGAAAGCTGTTAAGCTAACATCAAGTAATAGTATATGAGTTTTAAGTTTGACACGCAATAGTTTTTTTAAAAACAAATATCTCACTCAACCAGACGGACGCAAAATCTTGACAAGTAAACTGCTACTGCGATAACTTATATAGATGTGTATGCATACATATAATATATTTTCGGTTTGGTTATATCGAGAGTCAAGATCTATTCTTGAACACGAAACGTAAGGTCGAACATTTGAAAAGGGTACGAAACGACATTCTTTCTGCGTAGGTAGAATGCAGAAGACAAAAAAGTTAAGGGACTTTGGCAGGCAGGGAAATTTAAACTCGTGTGTAATTCCATCTAACTTATCCGAAAAGAAATGTGAGCATTTCAAAAAAGAAGAGAAAAACGAGCAGGGAATGCATGATTTACGGTGGCCTTTAAAAGCAACCTCACGTGGCACTTTCCCATTCTTATGCAAGGAAGTTACAGCTTTATATGTATTTACACATGGGCAACGTTAAAGGATACTACAAAGTAGAAAGTGCAGTTACGTACGGTTACGATCAAGAGTGTTCGTTTCAAATTCTGGTGATCACTTGTTTCATGTGTGGCGACGTGACAGTTGGGTCATCAAGAGGTTCTTGCGATGACGAGAAAGTTACTGCTTTCCCTTTCAAAGTGAGTACCACATATGTACATCTGTCACTCTTCAATCTAACCGAACGGTACAGTCAGTGTGAAGGAACATGTACAAAAAATTTACCCAGTTCATCCACGTTCTTGGCAGGAAATCGCCAACAGATCACCAGACCAATCAAAGACAGCTTTTCTCCATATCTTATTTATTTAGTTTGGTGAGAAAGTATGGTATTGGGGTTTTAATAGCAAAAGAAGTCCACTGTCCCTTGAGAGATTCAGCACACAGAGCACAATAACTTATAAGGAATAACATGAGATCATCAAAGTATTTAAAAGGCACACAAAGAACGGGAAAAGCCTATACACTTTCTCCTTGGATAGTCGAATGTGTTCCAGTCACGGATACACTAGGGATGTAAATACTGGAAGTTGATGAGACCTACAAGAGAGTGACATTCCCAAGCATGACAGCTACAGAATGGAGAGAATCAGCACTTTTATTGCTCTCCGTTGTCACCATTCCAATTCATGTGCAACTCACAAATACTTTGGCTTATAGAAGCAGAGGGAGAAATAGCAACAATCATTATATATTCAGTTGACTAAACGATGCTACTGAAATTCCTTCCTGCAAACGCCGAGGTTGGCCATCCAGCCCACCCTTTGACATCCTTTGGTAAATTCAAAATTACGATTTTCAAGTAAACGCCCAATCAGCATGCTATCAAGGAATGTCAATGTGAAGCAAGGTGTATGATTATATCACGATTTATGATGATGAACAGCAGTCTCTTATCTGAATTTTTAACAACCTCACAAAAGGAAAGTTGGGATGAAATGGGAAAAGCGCAAAAGAATTTGTGACAAGATGACAGATCGCAAATGACAATGTTTCAGGGATTCAAACTTTGCAACATTTGTTACACTGTGTAACATAATCGCCAACCCCACTGTACCAAGAAATAAATCTTACAATAGGCATGTAATCATGTACCTGTACGACCTGTTATTATGACCTTCCATTCTCAATTTTTTTAAAAACAACATACATATTGTATGTCGACCATGTTTAAAATCAGTTGCGGATTGTTTTACGGACAAGCATGTATGTGCAGATTATGCCGATTAATACCTTTAAGAAATTCAGTCTTAATTCCATTGAATGAACTGAAAGACTGATTCCCTTATGTCTGCCTTAGAACGATTGGAATATATCCATACAACGAACTTTGACCTCTTGTTTAATAAACGATGGTCCGTCAAATAAATTGTTCTCTAGAGATTGTTCACTGTCTGTAAAAGACATGATGTCCATTCTTAATATGCACCTACAGTGCGTTACAGACTTTTTTCGTTTTCGTCTATTCTTCCTGTGCGATAGATATCATCTCTTTCTTTCTTGTAGTGTCGTTTTTTGAGTGTTTTCCTGTCTGGCTACATTTCAGTTTCCAGTGTCAGTTACAATTGCGTTCGTGATCTGATAGTGTTACTATTTACATACGTACATACAATGACATGCACTGCTTTATCTGTTGTGCCGTGAGCTGCGGTTTGTTGCCTATTTACTTTCTTAAACTCGCACTTCTTATTCTTCTTTTTTTGAGTCTGTAAGTCTATTGAAACCAGAAGTTTTCTGAAAAGTAAAATAAGTCAGTTTGTTGCTTATTTTGTTGTGTACTTCTTTCTCAGCATCCTTATCATCAAGGGAGTTTGCCTTATGTCTTCCAGCTACCATTTTTCGTGGAATTTGAATAAAAACTTTGCATCTTACCAATCCTTTTTATTTTTTGAAGATATAGGGGCACGTGGAAACTACGTGAGTCGTCTGTGCCTGTCACGTTATGTTTAACAACATGCCCATTGGATAGTCTGACCTTTTCAAAATATGATTTCCCTTACTACCTGGTGTTAGCTCCTACCAGTTTCTAGTAAATTCCAAACTATACGTTCATCGACATCAAGGATCAGAAGCATATTTTTTAAATCCGTCTGACACGCTATATGGCTTTTCTATTCTCGTAATGAAGTGTCGGTTTTAGCTGAGCAAGCATAACTGCAAGTTGCATTTGCTTGCAAATTGTAAGTTTTGGTTATTCAGGTGAACCATTCCCGATTATATAAATGCGAGACATTTTATTGGCTGTCACTATTGCAATGATTTGAAACTTTTCCCAATTTTTCGGTGTTGCACAGATCAAAGGTGGACTGCGTCACTCAGACATGTATCAGCCTTAACCAATACCCGTCTCAAAAAGTGAAAAAACGTTATATCTTACTACGAAGCGCATGGCTTGGTTCGACTGACAATAAGCTGTCCAACATCGTTATTATAATCCTAGACAAGCATACGCTGGCATTACCTACATTCATGCAGGTAAATGATTTAAAGTATAAGACTTATTCCAACTGCCGGTTTAGTTGGTTTTGCATTTTGAGATATAAATGATGGAGAGGAGATTTTACTTGCTACAAATTGTAGCCTACAATGTTGTCCTCTTGCCTCTTACACTTACAACTTAACAAACTAGCTGGTGGCTGTGGCAGCCCTACTCAGGATTTTGTTTTTGTAAGTAGACGTGCTAAACCTTTTGCTATTTTCGCTGCTTCCTGTTTATTTTGTGAGAATACTAGCCCTTACAGTACTGACTGACTACAGATACAATTCATTTGGTTGGTGAAGAGATAAAATTTTCCTCCCGGTGTACACGATGTTCCCATTTTCAGCTTTAACTATCCGTATACTCCTCGTCTCTACCCGAATGAAAACTCAACATGATTATTATTAGTATGCAGAGTTGGAGCTTGGTTGGAGCAGACAGTGCGTGTAGAAACAGCAATTTTCATGAGTACTTGCTTTCATTCACTAGAGTGATGCCAGTTGGATAACTGGAGTCCCCTCTCTCACTTTATTGTGGACAAGGTTTTCATGTGAATTAATCCCAAAGTTTCGATACAAGTTTTTTAATATATGGGTCATATTATATAAGAAGTAGTATTCCATGCAAAGTTACAATATTCATTATGCACCAGATGTATGTATATACGCAATAACTTAGTTACTAATAAGAATGTCACCCACCAGCATCTTTATTCATACCACTGTAGTTTATTGTAAACCCTTGGAGGCAGTGAAGTTATATTGCAACCATTTGTAATTAGTCGACTGTCGTTGTGTACCTTACGAAGAGTCTAACTTTTCACCTGCTTCACAGTAAGCTGTCATAAATGTAGGCAAACATCTGTGACTTTTGGTTTATTTTGTTGTACGCTTAGGACCATTATGTCAGTTGAGCGACTAGGACTTTGAAATTCTGTTAAAACTGTTAGTTGTAAAGGGTTGGTTGGATGCTAGTCACTGCAATCATAATAATCATGATTGAGTATCTTAATTTAAAGGGAAAGTTTTTGCATAAATGGAAATTTGTGTGCAGGAGAAATTGTGGTAACGATTTGTTTGCTACGTGGTGGTACTTCCAATATCTCGTTGTTGTAAATGGATGAGTTGTGGTTATGAAATGGAACTTACGTAACCATAATAAACGCTTGAAAGTGTCATATTGGATGCTAGATAAAATCGTTTTTAGTTGGCAATAATTAGGTGGCTTAATAGAGCAATGCATTATGCAGAAATAAGGAAGCATCGATGGGAGAAAGCATGAGGAAACGACTATATTGTTTTTCCAATATATTTGCACTGACTGACTATAAATGCAACAGCTCTTGTTTTATGGGGCTAAATGACATCCTTGCTTGTTGTATGAAAAGCTTTTCTCTGATTTCATGGTTTGTATTTTGTGGCCTCGGCTTTTCGTGTACCCTTTCATTTTATATTGCACACCATCCCATCGGTAAACCACTGAATCCATTAAACCCATTTCATTGTATTATTGCCTTGTGCATTACACTGAAACACTGACTACACTGGTTAAAGTTTCCTCGTAGTGGATCATTTGAATCCTCAACGGTTGAGAGATTTAAAAATCTTGGTAACCACCGTCGTTCATTTGAAATAAGACCTGCTTCAAGAATAAATGCTTCCGCTAACGTCAGAAGTGAAAACATTAAGACTATTAAGATCAACTTTTGATGAATTACCGATGTACTCAAAGAACGGGTTCACCAGTCAGGTTAGGGCTTGCATTTGATGATTTTAAAAAGAACTACCCGACATTCAACCGCATTGGTTAAAACTTAAACCGTTCTCCGTATTTTCCACGTGCGTGGGTGTTCAGTACAGCTGCCATGTAGATAGTTTTGTATATATTAAACCAAAGACAATGAGGCTAGTGTGTGTGTGTGTGTGTGTTAATAGGTCCGCAGGTTCAAATCATTTACGCATTAATATGTAGTAGGAGTTCTGAGGCTACACGGTGTTAGTTCGGGCCACCCATTCTTCAAAACATCTAACCATTTTCAATTTCATTAAGAATATGATAGTCATATAATGTTGATAACATAACATCTAACACGTACCACGTATTTACGTTACATTATGAAATTACTTGCCAGCAGAATATGATTTTGAGATTAATCTGGCAGTAAGATCTTGGCTTATTGAACTTTCTTAAATAGCGACAGTTAAAGTTGAATAAAATGCCAACCACAGCAAAGAGGAAGCTATATATAATTTTACTTTTCTTCTTCTCTCGAATAGATTTTAGATTGTAGATACATTCATGTGGTGTGGTTGGGAAATATCATAGCCAGCAGCTGTTCCTTACCTCTTTTCCTCTCAATTACATTACTTCTTGATTCTCTGCTTTCTTCCGTGCAATATACCCCAAGCAAAGCACATGGTACCAAATCTCATGAATAAGCGTGGGAATATTACATATAATACGTAATAGGCTCTGTTCTAGCAGTCAACACCGACCGAGCCGAGTGTTCTCTTTGAGCGCTCAACTTGTGATGGAGTGTAACAATTTATAAGCTACTTTCCTTGTTTCCAGACTTGTTCTCATTCTTACGTCGACTAGATTTTCAAAACTAATAATACCACGTTTAGCAGCAAGGATGTACAACGTCTTTCTCACGCGGAGATCCTCACACACACACACTTTCAGAATGTCATTCTGACGTATGGCTTTCTCTTTGTCATAGGTTGGACACATTTTTTGCTCGACTGGAGTTTAAACAGCTAGTATTTTGAGATTGTAGAGCAGTAGGTATTGTCTACAGAGTTTGGGAAATTGGAAATTATAACTTGCAGTCTATCTCGCATCTGATGTGACTACATGAGTTTTTGATGAGCTACAACATTTCGAATTCCAAAGTGCATGCAATGCAAAGTAAGTATATCGTACATATCACTTTCACCAGTCGAATATGCAAACTCTCTCTAATTTAAACGGACTGGAGGGCGTGTTGTTATTACATGTGCACACTCTTGTCACTGCACTACACGTGTGTGAAAATTTGTGGAGTACAAAAAGAAAGGAAACCGCAAGGGACCTTCTTTTAATATCATGAAGTGGTAAGAGACAGCCGACTCTCTATGTTCTTTCTCCTATTCAAATTGGTTCTGCATAAATTAGATCCTTTGATAGAATGTTAAATATGGGTACTCAGTATACATACATTAATATACATTTGCTCATAAATTAGGTTATAGCTATAACTTTCTCGTTTATTCCAATGGGCTGATCTGTGAGGCGAGTTGCTTTAGGCGTCACCGCACCATTGAAATATGGCATAATATTTGCATTTATATCATCGCGTGCTCTGCTCATTCTGTTTTATAATACTATCGGGAAAGGAATCTTTGTCTTAAAGGTTCCTTAAAATTAATATTCGACTGTCCTTATCATTACCGGTATCGGGAGGTTTGGGAGATGAAACATCTAATAATGTGCATGTTTCCCATTATGGAAACATTCTTGTTACACTTTTAGAATAGAAGAGCGATAATGGTGAAAGAGCATGCGGTTTTTTTATCAAGGAATCGGATGCATGAAAAAAAAAGTTTCCCAGCTGGAATCTGATCTTGTGTGCCAATAATAATTAACGATGATGAGTATTTCGAGTGTGAGGCTGAGGCAATCATGTTACAGTAATTCTTTTACTCTTTCTGCATCCCGTTGAGACGTGGAAATGAAATTAAAGTTTGGAACAAAATAGAAAGGCTGTTGACGAACTTGAAATTCTTTTTGAAGTTTAATTAAGTCCCAGTCAACAACATGTTCTTCAAAGAAAGTGGTACGGTACAAGAAATTAAAAAAATGGTTTTGTGGGAAACTGAGAATGCGATTGCTTGTTAAATCAAAGGTTTGAAAATAAATCAAGAAGTTTAAACCAACTTCACGACAATTTTTCAGGGTCTGGTTCGTGGTTTATAAAGAGAATTCCAATCATTCCAAAACGACTCATGCAGAGGTATAGTAGGAAATTCGTCAAGGTGGAAGTCAATGTTTGAAGCAGCTCATCATGACATGAACTTGTCACCTGTAGAATACTTACACTTTGAAGTCCATAGAAAATGTAACCTACAAACCTGCGAGCATACACGATTTAATAGATTTATGGCCCTCCTGAAGCCACAGAAAGAATCATAATGGCACAGAGCAAGTCGTTATTATCAAAATCCCCCACTACTACGTTTCACATCCAGTATCTTTAACATGTTGAAAGTTTTAGTAAAAATGGGAAGATATTTCTATCTATCTATCTAGCTATCTATTTCTCAAAACATCAGCAGTTTTGACTTTTATGGTGGATTCATATCACCTTTATAAGTAATAAATATCGAATATAATTTGGACTTACTTTATATTAAATAGAAAAAAGCGAGATACTTAATATACACACGTTACAAGTATAAAATGTTTTCTGTAAAAAAGACAACCCCATATAAAATATTTGCAGCAATTCATTTCAGTAGCAAGCTAACTTATTGTAGAGGAAGGAAGTAACACGTGATGTAACAACTGCCCAATTAATTGGGAGACTGAATGCCCTGATTTGAAAGGACATTTTATTGAAAGAAACAGTGCAATACAAATAGCTCTCGACCAAAACCCGGGGCTATTGTTAACGTGTGCTTCCGTGTTATTCTGGTGGATTATCACAGTCAGGAATGGGACCATGGGAAAAGAGTCCAGAAAAAGTAATAGGAAAACATATTGGAGCAGTTGTGTGAATGACTATCACTGCTGCCTGTGCCTGTCACATTTGCTTTCAGACAATTAAAGTTACAAGGTCCACAACATGTTTCTATCTGTTATATAGCTGTCCATTGCCAAAATATCACAATGCGCTTTTCTCTACTTTCTTCCTTTCAGTTGTAGTGTATGCATGTTTGCACATTTTCTTCATCGTAATTCCAAAGACGGGACTGACCCTATGTTGTTTCTTGCATGAAATGCTATTATCACAGCTCTAGAATATCCATTGAAGGAAAAGTACACATGGGCGTAGCAAGATTAGTTGTCGAGCGTCATCATCATCATCATGAAACCACTGTACATAAAAGCCATAACGTAGCTAGAGTAAATTTACATGTTCATGGTTTTCGTCTTTCATTTATAATGCATGATTCATGCCATCAGCCCATGATGTGATTACAATTCAAGGGAAGTGCTAGTTTTTTCCTAGAAGAGGCGTGTACGACCACCCCATAAATGTTTGCGAGGATTTTTAGCGGTCCGAACCCCAGTAATGCCATTCATAGAAAAAGATAAACTACACAAATAGAGAGAACACCGATATGTTTTTGAGTTTCAAACAGTATGTATTGCATTTATGCATGAGCCTTATCAAATAAGCTGGAGCAAATCACCATACGAGTCCCGTTAACCATTCACATCAACAATCTTAGTGAAAGCTTTGAAATGGCCATTTTGCATAATCAATGCCTATATGTGGTCATGTACAAAGCCACTTGACTACGGCCTCAACAATTACATGTATATACAAGCTAGAATGAGGATAAATGTGTATGATAGTATGACACGCAAAATATTTTCTGTACCGATGCGTGTACAGCGGTTTGGAAAGCTATCTCTGTTCAAAACTGTTTTTATCTATGTTCTACTTGGGCGAAAAATATGGGAGTGGGTGTATATATCTCCACATTCGATTTAAAAACAATGGTTTTAGAGTTTGCGTAGCACAAAGGTTAATGCTTAAAATTTGTGTGTCATGTTGCTAGTGTGCCACCACCACCACTGTTACGAATGGATGATAGTTTAGCAGTTGTAGCCCCGGTTATTTATGGAGGTTCAGGAGAAAGTGCATAAAAGAGATGAGAAGCAGAAAATTGCTAATGTCCTAGGCAGGAATCGGATAAACGGCTCCCAGGAGACTTGAAAGGTTGAGGCACGATATAAAAGTGAGTCACACAAACACGAGAAAGTAGCGACTCCATTTTGTACTTATAGTTTAAAATGAAAGAAAGAGATTGCTGGTGGTTTTTCTCATGGTGTACCATATATATACATATATGCATAAGGATAATGTATAACTCAAGCAATAAGCGTTTGAGATTAGATGCGAGTTATCTTAGAATAAACTTGAGGTGAACTGTATTTTTATCGAGTGAATAGATCGAGACCAGCACCATTTGTTTGTGTGCTCCAAATTTACAAGTTGGCCTCTCCAACTTTCTATGGGCTCCATTTTCTTTGTTATAAACATTTGTGAAACGGAGAAATTTTATGTATCATACTTTTATGACAAGTAAAATTCATATCAGATCAAGTTTTACGTTTAATCTGCGTATTTGAATAATTCTATAAACTCATAGCGTTGTATGAGAAAGGTCAACTGGAAATGTATAAGGAGGCTTCCATTTCCATTATTTTTTTGAAATCCATTTGTTGAATCAACTGTTGCAATTAGTTTTTAAGTGTATCGATCATTTTTGAGTTACGGCAACTTTCAAGGCAACTGGTCTTGTCATGTCCACTTGTAGTATAATTCCTTTATCTGACAAATTAGCGTCAAGAAATTGAGGGTCTCGTTTACGATTGATGATGTTCCACTGAAAATTTCCACCTAGCTACACGAGAATGTATTTTTGAAGTTATTCTCTTCACCTTACTTCAGTTTCAAATACACTCATTACAACAGTCTGGTGTATATAGGTTTGCTTTTCTTGATAAAATATTTACCAAAGCGTATAATACGGAGAAAGTGAAAAGAGAGAAACATTTATTCCTGCTGTGTTTTCCCTGGCATCAATTCGATCCTAATTTTATCAAGTGGGTCTGGAAAATGCAAGTTGATTAAATCAATTGTGACTTGTTTTATATCTTTATACATTTCCGAAGCAGAGACTATGTAACCCGGCAGTATGCAGTGTAATATATACGTTTATGGATCTGTAGTCTACAAAAAACATGCATTATTTGAACCAAGGATGACATCTTTGGTTACTTGAACGAAGTTATGAGTGGAAGAAATCTTTTATTCCTTGTTCGAAGTCAGAACTATAGCGCAATCGAAAATGTAATAACGTTTTTCTCCAGGTTTCTTTGCATTTTTTCCTCAGACCTCAGACAAGTTACACGAAATAGAATGGATGGTTGAATTCCATAAAGGGCACTTTCCGCTCTGAAATATGAAACAGCATGGAAAAATTGACAGTTCTGAAACTTACTCTATTAAAAATTGATTTAAGAGTTTCAATATTAGCGACTATTTCCGATGGCAATGGTGTAACCGTCTTATCACAATCACGTTGATTTAATATTCTAAAGGAATAAAGGTCCGCTCACATCCGCCAACGCTACAATATGCTACTCTCTAGCAATGTAAAATTGCCCACAAGAAACAGAGCACACCGAATTTATGACTATGACTTTAGTTTGTAGCGAACCATGAAGACGGTGACTGTCTGGAAAAAAATACACGAGAACGATGATAGGAGCGGAGATATTACATTGTCCTACAACAGGTGTGGTTTCATGTGGGTTTTTTTCTCTTGCAATATGGATCCGCAACAAATCGAACAGGAGACTAGGTTCGAAAATTGAATTTCACTTTAACAAGATGCGTGTGTCTGCTGTGCTACCGTTTTTCTTTGTACCTTTAACATGTCCCATGCTGCAACTTAGCAATAGAAGAGTTGACATCATTTGCGACAACCCTCATGGCTATGTACTTACATGCATATTGTACCTGCATTTTGCTTACTTGTGTATACACTGCTTAACCACATGACAAACCTATATAGGAATTGTACTTGGAATGACAGAGTTAAACATTTTCGTATCTTTCTCCAATCGGAACTACAATAATAGGTTGCCTCAGGTGCACCAATCCAACTGTAATAAATCACTTTGAGTTTTCAAAATTGAAATTTCCTCACGTTATGCAGCAGTACACTTGCTCCTTTCCAATTTGCCCATTGTTTTAGTTTCATCTGCAATCTCAGTCCTCTCCTGTCGGAGGGTTTTTTTCTCTCCAATTTTCAATTTCACCAGAATACTCTAAGCAAACGTACGTAAACTGAAAGCACATTGTTCTATAATATACATTCATGGCATGAAATTGGACTTTAATAGTCATGTTATAGACATATCTTACAATTTCTAAAAGATTTTGCTACTCCCCTTTCTATACGCAGCATCTTCTTGGCTGATTAATCCACCTCTCTAGTTTAAAGATAAGCCGACGTCTTGAAAAGGTGGATGTTCTACGTTTACAAATTGGTTTGTTGAATTCAAGCTACTTTTAGCCTATTTTGCCTGTGCCAAATGAGTTCGAAATAACAAAAAGCAGACCTCCATCCGAACCAAAATTCATAATTCCTCGAGTATGGTCCCGTCAGTCACCCGTTAGGAATTGAAACTCTCATAGTCAGACTTCCTCGTTTAGTCCTCATCTCATCTTGTTTTTGTGCATTGGCTAAGAAACAGATAATATGCAGCTATGTAAGCGGATCTGTTATGCAGTGTTGGAAAAACTACGGCTCTAATTAACCACAAGGTTGAACTACTCTTAGGAATTATCAGGAAAAAGCAATGGAGACTTGGCTTCCTGCTGCTTTCTCCTCTTCTACCGCCTTTATACATTCAGTTGTTTGAGTTTCACTCTTTCCTTCAGTGTACACGTACCTTAGATGAGAATTCAAAAGAAAACCAAAACCCCCATCCCAGATAATAGTAATGATGAACGACATGCAATCCAGAAGGATCGTGTGGAAGGTATGTTGTGTGTAAGCATACATGCCAAAGAAAGAAAAGGAAATAGGACGTTGTTGTAATGTTCACTTAATGACGATGATGATGGCGAATCTCTAATAACATGGATTAAGGTCCTTTGAAGAGGATTTGCTTTCATTCTTCACTGACTTAGATAGCAAAGATACAGCCATCATGCGAGAACCAACGGTTCTACTTCAGCTTCCTGGATATAATGTGGACCAGTTGGTATACATTATTATTGTGTCCCCATCTTCATTATATGTGCATTGCATCAACAAGAAGGCTAAATGGTATGTTTTCGGAACCCAGACACAAAAATACAGTTTCTCCGGCCTGCTACCATCATCGAACAGCTTACTACCGAATTAAGACAGGAGATTTGGCGGTAATAGCGTGCTGAATAGCCATGTGAGATACCGTCATCATATATAACAGGCAATCGCATAGAGGCTAGGCGTGGGCAAGCAAAAATTAGTAATGTCTCGTCTGTTGCAGGTTGTAGTTAAGAGTATACAATATTATCGTAATGCAAGAATGGACAGTTAAAATACTTATAAAGACTTTTACGTGTATACATACTCACTAAAAGAATATGTCCTTGAATTAAACATCATGCAAGAAATTGGTTCTTTTGTATTCCAAACCTGACTCTCTGAAGTAGCTCCTTGAATCGTACCTTTTCTTCGCCACGATGTCCCACATCGGAGAGCTCTTTGTCCCTTTTTTCTTGTGATATTTCTGAATGTGCTTCTTGTCGTTCTTGCCATTATCCGCATCTTTTGTAGGTTCCTTGTTGAAAGTCATCAGGACGAAGGAAATGAAGTAAAGTCATCATCAACCCATTCATGGGTACAAGCACTCACGAATTTAATTTGGTGAAGCATCAGCAAGAGCACCATTGACTATCCTGTATCATCGACCAAAAACCTTGCTTGATTATCTCTGAAAGATACAAATATCCTGGTGCTCAGTTGGGCTTCCCTTTTTTGCCTTCGGCCCTTCCTTAAAGTTTTCATTTTTACTGGATCTGATTAAACATTAAAGTTCATTTGTGTTTGAATGCAAATAATGTCTATAGTTTATGTCATGGCATATAGACAAATTTACATAAAACTGTAATGGAACTGATATGGCCTTCCTCACGGTGACAATTATTTAAAGCTTATTTTCACAAGAGGCCCATGTGCAAGTTTTGAATGTACCTAACTGCGTGAAACCTCGATGAAACACAAATCACAAGATTTCACGAATGTTCTAAATCTTTAGTTATCGACAGAATACATAATACATATTATCTAACCACCGAACAGCTAAAATAGGACTTATTTGGTGTGCTACGATTATCAGATTAGCAAACTACATATATCCGAAAAAATATAATAAAAAATCGTACGACAGCTTTGAGAAGATTGATTGATTTAATTTCCGAGTTTACTCATCATTCAAGGGCTTTGTTAAATAATGGTATAAAATCCTACATGCATCGATATATGCATGCTATTGAAGCATAAACTCTATCTATAATATTCTGCCATTTTCTAAGCAAAAGCCGCAAACATACAAAGTTTTTATATATTCTTTGATTTATTTTTATCCTTTTCAAACTCACCTTATTCCAGTGTCTCAGTTTAATTCTTTTGGGTTCATACATGATCAAGTGACTATAAAAGTAAGGTTGGTTACCAGCATTTACAGGTGATAAGAAAAGAAAAAAGAACTACAACTCTAAGTACACCCCAGCCGTACATGAGCTTAAGTAGATTCCGAATGGTTTCTTCACGCCTGCAATCTCCCTATATCCCGTTTTTCGTGTCTATGGGCATTAGATCATGAAATGTTGGTTGAAAAGAATAAAGTTTTGAGAAGTTGTAGCCAACAAAAATCTTGCAATATTTAATAATGTGCCCTTCGTGTGTATTATTTCTTTTGCTACAGGTAGAGAGTTAGAGAAATGACGAAAGAAAAAGGAGACATGCTTTTGTACCATATATTACATGTACTCTTCCATAGCCCATAGTAAATAATAATATAGAACTTCAGTGGTAAGCCTCATAATTCTATGTACATGTGAGTATGTTCATGCATGGTAGGTGGATATCAATACCTACTTAAACTATAGCATTCTTTCTCTGCAACAATGGGATGAGGTTAGTTCATACTAATAATAACGCTCCTATTATATGTACAGCCAGCCTTAGCTGTGCCAGAGTCTTATTATTCCCGTGAATGAAAGTGCTTCAAGTCACTGGAAAGAAGTTGAATACGGCGTGTCTAAACTTAACTACTCGCGCTTCCAGCAATGAAAACGGTTTTGTACAACCTTTATTATAAATTATATACCACTTACAAGAATTCTTTCTTCCATCATTATTCCAGGCAGCTTTCCCCCACCTTTTTTGTGCGGATCAGCCAGAAAGTTTTAAGGGAAACTTTTTTTTTGTAGAACTGCTTTCATTATTCTGTCCGCATTAATTTGTTTTCTCCTCGATGTCTATCAGGTAGAAATGGCAGTTGCCACAAACGCGACCTGAATGCTGACAACGTTTAAGAAAGTCACTATTATATATAGAACATTTTCCATCTCTTGTCTACCCTCATTATCATATTGCTTTATTACAACGCAACGAAGCAGCAGCGAATACCCAAAGTTTTTACCCAAGGAAAAATCCTACGGTGAGAGGGAAGACGACAGGAAATAAACGTATGCAAATGAACATTATTTGTTGTTTTCTCAAAAAAGGAACTCGAGATGATTCTTATCTTTGTTCAGGTCTGCCATCATCACAACCAGGGAAGGTGTTTTACTTATTTTTGAACACAAAAAAAAGTTTTTAAAAGTAGCTAAAAAGGAAAACTCTTAGACAGCTTCCCTTCCTGAGCATTTGCTTTGATTGTCGTAATCCGATGGGTGAAAGTCAGAGGAAGAATTCAAATTATTTATGTTATGTTTATAATGGTGCGGCAAAAGTAATTTTGCATTCAAAAAATGAAACAAGACGAAGCATTTCACAAGTTTATGATTGCTTACTCTTTGCCACAGCTTTATCAAACGTTGGAGAGTGACAATACGAAAGTTTTGTCAGGAACGAAATTACAAAGGTAGAGGAAACGGATGTGACTTCGCGTTTAACGTGTTTAACCTGTTCTGCAGTGTCGCTTAAGCATCTTGTCTTCCCATTCTAACTTTGTCCACAACTTTTTTGGAAACAGAAATCTCAGGAAAGAACCACAAATAGAAAATGTCAAGAACTAGCAACCTATAGTAGATGGGTGAACTATATAGCTGAAATCAAATCAACAATCTAACGAAACTAAATTCGAATTCGATAAATTAAGTGACAGTCAATTTCTTGTTAATAAAAGCATTAACATTTATTGACAAGTAAGCACAGTAAAAATGAAAATCTCCCGAATTAACAACATAATAACTTAACAAAGTATGGGCAGTGTGTATCTTTTAAAATTGCTTACCACATTACTGTATTTAGTAGTCTTGAGTTAGTAATTCTTCGTTCAAACTTCTTAGCATAACCGTAATGTCATATATTGACCGATCTACTTGACTTACTGAATTCAAAAGTACAGTTTATAGATGGCTAAAGTTATTCGGCACACTATTTCTTCCTGTGTGCCGTTGTAATTCTAAAGTTTCTTCCTATTCACTAGGAAAATCAAAGGTTTTGCCTGTGGAAGACAGATCTAATCAAACCCTTCCTCCCGCTTTGAACTTTTCTATCAAGTAAATTCACCGGAGAGATATAGAAGCATTTATGTAATATGAACGTAGACCTTGCTTTCTAAGTTTCATTTATGTAATGCGTGAGGGGAAGTTTTAGTCGAAAGTCTTACTTACATGTTTCAGACCAAGTCAAAAAGACTTTAGTTAGCCTATGCGTTAGTGAAAGTGCATTTGCCCATAACTGAATAAAACAAAGAAATTGATATTGCTTTGGGTTCATAAATCTTCAAACTATACATGTTAGACAAAAAGCAGGTATGAGTTAAAATTCATGTGAGGACAACGAACTGTCTTCTTATTTGCATCATTGTACACAAAGCAGTAGCTATCAAAGTTTTCGCATATTATATGGAATATTATATGAAAAATCGATATTACTTAACAAGTTCAAGAATACAAACTTAAGAAATAAATATTTTGACCTGTGCTCCTTTTGTATAAATGAAAACAAATGGGAGTTGCAGGTTACCCCGAAATATCCAAACCTTTCTTTTCTGGGGTCGAGTTCTGTTCTTCGTCAATCACACTAAATGAGTTTACCAAGTTCCTTGATTTCATTGCCATATATACTCTCCTTGATTGCTGTTTTTTTCTTACTACGATTATATCACGTTGGTGCTGTGTCAGTACAAGTTAGAATGGCTGAGGTAGATAACAAGATGGATTTGTAATTTCTATGTTTTCTTGAATTAAACATCCCACAAAATTTCAGATAATTATAAAATAAAAAATATTTTTCTCACCAAGTGTCTTATAACAACCATCCTTACTTGTTATTGCATACCTAAAAGCTCTATAACCATATGATAATATATAACTCGTAAAGTGATTACATGCACTGCAGGACAACGATGACAGGCTCATAACAATATATCATTAAGTTACTTCCATCGCGAAAACACAAACTCAAAAAGTCCTTCCTTTCGTAGTACTTATCAAGCAGAAACTCATCCTTCTTTCGGTAATACTACACAGGCATTTCAAAAGGCGAGACTAGGAACTTTAATCTGGTAGCCATATCGTATGACCAGACCTCAGTATTGAGCAAGGACACTGTCAGCCTAGTGCGCAATGTTACTACAAAAGGAAAATTTAATCTGCATCTTTGGATGGAAGAGAGTAGAGAAAAAGGATTTTTCTCAACGTTATCTTTTCCTTTGCTGTTTAAAAATACCACTTTCTCTCTGTTGACTTGTTATGCAACAGGATAAGAAATGAGGGTCTGTTCCGTACAACTGCATTAAAAAATTCCCCATCACAGTGGGAAGCATATTTTTCATCTCTTCTCTTATTTTGTAAAGTAACCAAGTCTAAAAAGTTGTGAATATGATTACAGGAAGGATATTCACATATCCGTTCCTCTGAGATATCTTTCCTAATGAGATTTTCATTTTACTTAACAAGTGCAGCAACGGAGTAAATGAGTAATGCGCAATATCAGACTGATATTCAGGTTCCTAATTGTTAATCGGAGGAACTAACTGTGGAAAATGATTATTTGTATGCACAAAGAATGATGGAGCTGAAAAGAGGCGTTAGTTAGAGGCACAACTTTGACAGTAAATTTATTATGATGTTGAATACTGTAAACCTGAACAAGCAATGACATTTCTCTCCTCATCATACACACAAATCATTCATACTCATTCATGACAAGTATTAGGTATGGGTATACACCTGTAAAGGAAAATGTTAAAGACATCTAGATCGTTTACATATGCTAATAATAATATGTATGTTTTTTCGATGTCCAGTGCATGTGCACTTCAGGATCATTGGTCCACCTCGACAAATTCCATTACTTACCTAACATGGTTGATTTAAATTGCGATTTTTGCTTTTCCAGACTCCCAACTCCACCAATAAAAAATTTCCTTGAAATCTAAATTTATCCGTTCTATGTCCTAACTGTCAGTAAAAAGTGGACTCTAGCAACCTGCTCATTCTGTAATCATTCATGTCGATGAAGCCTTTCATATTAACTTTGATGTTCATTTGAACTCTCCACTACCCACACTATTACACGCGTTCACATCCCCCAATATGGTTGTTATGCCTCAAGTGTAGAGTTGAAGAACCTTCTGAATAAGTCGCTAGGAATGAGAAGCGAACCAATTTGTCATCCGTTGTTCGTGTGGAAAGGAGTATCATTATCATTAAAGATGTCACCGCTGGTTTGCATTACAAGTCGTACGTAACCCTTTCATCTTTGACAAAGTGTTGCACATAAAAAGTGGGTTGAAAGTTTACCCCTACACAATTTTTTGAGATAGCGTAGGTCACTTAACTTTTTAGGAAAGCATACTCGAGGATACTGGTAGAAAGCGACTTTTATAACATCAAATTTGCGTTGTATTGTCAACCAAGCCAGAATTTACATGATTGGTCGATATAATGGAGAAAAGAAACAATAAAATTACAATGTCCCTGGGACCGCAAAAAAGGATATTGAAAATGAATAAGCTACTTATAACTCTGCGAAGGGCTTGAACTTGCGACAATTCTCCGCATGGACAACATGAAAATCTGAGAATCTTTATGAAGTATTCACGTATCATTGCAAAAACGTGAATTTATATGTAACTAAAAATAACAAATAAAACCGGATTCTGCGACAACTATGTAAAAAAGTTAATACCCTAAGGCTCATCTTGAACTTTAGTTCCAAGCCCACGACTTATAATTTGGGACGTATGAATTTTATTAAAAGTAAAATCTACAATATTGCCCTGAAGATGAAAGCAATATCAGCAGTTGTCTTTACAGAGAGATGACGATTCCTGAGATCTACAAAGGTATTTCGAAAAGAACAAGAGTGGTAATTGGAGAGCATTTTTCCTTTCGGCAGAGATTGCGTACCATTTTCATGTTTTCGGTGAATGACAGCACCTGTTTGAAGTTCCTTTCATGAGATTGCGAACATTAGGAGCCTACAGGATCCAAGCTTTCCAACTCAGAACACTTTGTAATATTCGAGTCTCTTTCCAGGTTTTGCTTGACTTGCTCCATTAGTGTATTACATATGTGTATAGAACTTTGAATACTCTAAACCGTAAACGTTTTTAACATCTGGTTTTGCAAACTACTGATTCCATTAGGTAATGGAATATAGATTATGTGACAAAAACTCCCACTACTGTCAATGCTTTGTGGGAAGGGTACAATCCAACTTAAACTTTTGGAGCTGCCGGCGGTACAACGTTGTGGACGCGACTCAATTTTAAACAACCAAGTGCGTAAGTAATACCAAAAACTTGCCATAGAACCAGTTCTATTATAAAATCAAAGAGAAATTTCTGGAGTTCATAAAATACACCTAATTGGCACTTTTTATTTCTGGTAGTATTGAAAAGGGACAGCAAAAAGCCAACTTTTACAAATTACTTGTGTTTAGAGATGCGATTTTGCCTTAAAGCGAGAGAAATCATATTGAATTAACACGAGAATGTTCCTGGCTCATCAAAGAATGAAACTTTAGTTTAGCTCATACTTTTGTTAATTAGTTTAGCTTTAATTTTCGTATTTACTTGTTTCGCCAGCCGTCAGAAATATTCTTCCATTCCTTCTCGGTCGTAATGATTCGGTTTCATATTATACTCAGCAAACTTCAAATTAAAGCAATTGAAGTAACTTATAGGAGCTCGTTTAAAAAATTTAAACTACACACCAAGTCCCCTTTGTATGAAATACAAATACCAGTTGACCCAATCCGATTTGACCGTAAAACTTCCGGGTCTGTCAGCTGTATTGGCTGCTAATCAAATATTTATCCGCTTTAGGATGAGTGATTTTAATATTAGGATCATACTATTAGATTTCGAAGGAGGTTATTGACTTTTTTCTGGTAAATTTCATTCACTGCTGGAACATAAGCTTTATCAAACTGGCAATACTTTGTTCTCTCGGAAATGTGTTAATATTAGTAAATACTTATGAGCCAAAGCGTTTCGAAGAATGCTACTCAGTGCGTATCACTATGTTCAGACTACGGAATTAAAGGTTTTGCATAACGTTACAAGAAATGTGTTGCTAGCACCGTAGGAGAACTAGGAGCATATGCGGCAGTACATCAAGCATTTTGCCTATTTGCTTTTTACCGTCAAATAAAATCCAGGTTAAACTTCTATTGCAAATATTGATTCATTGTGCTTCTTGTTTCTTAATTAGAAGTAAATATGTACGCACAATTGCAACTGCAAACCCACAAAAATGAACATCCGATGAAGGTTTATTTGGAAGAGAAAGGTCATACCCCCGTGTAAAACATTGTTTTCAATTGGATGTCATTTATCTAAAAAACTGGAGAAAACAAAAGGTATATTGCAAAATCAAGTTGGGCGAAATCTCAAAATCCATTGTGGTTTGACTAAACTTTGGACTACAACTATCGAAAATGTTATGTAACATTTTATTATAGTTTTATTAAAAAGAATTCTGTAAACTCTGAAACATGTACTCGTTAAGTATTAAGCCTGATTAGTTGGAAATTGTGGTGGATGTTTTGATTGTTAATCTGATTACGGTCTTGTCACAAATCTGGTATTAGGGTTCATGTTAAGCATGAACTCATCGGCTCAAAACCCATCCTGTTTCCTAACGAGTTAAGGAGTCAGACATACTACGGATTTTACACTCTTTCCGGTCATAGACTTTTTGAATCAAATGAATACACGTGTTGCACTGGAGCTCAGTATGTACAAATATTTGATCATCGTTGTCTCATTTTATTTACTTACTTAGCACAGAAACAAGGCTAATTGCAATACAAACAAAGTAGCCTTTTAGGATATTCGAAAGATTCGTGGAAATGTAATATGAAAATTTTCATTCTAGTAGTGGGTGGGTGAGCATATTGTTTCAAAGCTAAATAAGCATTCGATAGATTTTAACATTGGGTACAAGTAAATAAGTAGTTGCTAATATTTCTATCCGAGATTTCTGTGATGTTTGCACACACAATCCTCTTGCATTCTCAGTACTACGTATGGAAAGCCACATATTAGATAGCAAGTATCTAAATAAAAAGTGTGTATATTTTTTTGATTGAAACTGTGTTGACTAGACATACACTAAGGTTGGAAAATTTTTGAGTATTGAATGTTTCATTTGCTAGACTTTTATTGCAAAACTTGCCACTATAAAACATATGTTGGTTGTTTGAAGTTTGATAAAACGATTCTCAAAAAAAGGAGTCTTACTTAAAAAATTGTAAAAGTAATGTAAATAATTTCATTGCAAAAACTAACCTTGAAACTTTTAAATACGAGATAATCAATTCCAATCAGCTACTCTGAATTCAATAGCTAAAATATAATACTGTAGGGAGCCGGTTGAAAGACTTGAAACTTTGCTAACTTTCAAAAGCAAAAAAATTAGTGACGTGCGAGTTTTATTTTACGACGGGTATATGGGTATCCCTTTTAAATTAAAACACTAAAACCCTGGAAAGTATAAAAGTAACACGAAGCTTCTGTAGTGGCATTAAAGAGAAGCTGTAAGAATTTTTGTAGTAAAATGAGTCTTGTCTTCGGTAAAAACATAATTGGGAGAAGATTGTTTGACTCTCCACAAACTAGGGCACAAAGCCTATTATTGAAGAAGGCGTTGAGTTTATTGAATTTCATCTCGAGCAACTTCTACTAGTACGGCCATTTGATACAGATCTTGTTTTCGATTGTGTGTTATGCGGAAAACATTTACGCGGAATACGTAATTCCCCCATGAATGGTGATCATCAAAACGGATTGGTTTTTAGGCCCCTTATTTGTTCACAGTCCAACAAGTCTCAATATTTCCACAATTTTAACAATAAATCAAATATCCTGAGAGTGTCTGAAGATTTGGCTCCAAATGCTTTGAATTTAGATCAAAGTGAAACAAATACGGCCAAATGTGCTGAAATCCATGCATGCGGAAGCAGTCAGCAGGTGTGGAATTCTTTGTATTTGAATAACTAACTCTTGCATGAATCGCAAACCGTTTGGAAGTAAAGTACACGTGTTGCTTTGCGTGAAATTTACTGCCCTACTTGAAAGTGAAATAAAATTGAAATCACAAAGACATTCCAAATACCATTTAACAGATGAATGCTCCGTAGAACATGAGCCGTGACTAAGTCATAAAGTTTCTATTGTGCCTGGCAAATGAACTGTGAATGATAATGTGAAAAAAGGAAGCAAAAAACTATTTGTACCACCAAGTATTAAAGACTATTTATTTTGTAAAACCATAAAACTTAATTTGTACCATCGGTTGCCCTTTTAGTCCATCAGACCACGCTTCACATTGCAGTCTAAGGTAAGAACATGTGCTGAAAATTATACCGTTATGCTAGCCTTAAATAAAGAATCTAAAACTAAAATAGCCGAGGGTGAGAAAACTGTTGTATTCAGCAATATAGTTAGCTTTAAGTTAACAATGTACAATAAACTGTGCTAGAGTCGTGATGAAAGTTAGTTTTAGATGGAATATTCTGCAGCCGTGCTCCAGATCATAATTTTAAAAATATATCCCATAATTAGTGCTGATCTAATGGAGCTAATTGCAGCCTAACAAGATTCGGTACAGCTGGTTTCTCCCCATAAAAATCAGAAACTCTCATAGTTTCCATTCACTTTTTTTTAAAAAACTTGACACTGTTCTCAGAAGTGTATATATCTGTCATTGGAACAAAAGTCAAGAGCAAGCTCTCAGATAAAATGAAAAGGTTGAAATTTTTTCATATAATCGGATTGGGGTAAACTCTAATGCTCATATATGCGAGCCGGATACAAGTTGGGATTCTTTTCAACTTGATAATGACCAACTAACGAGTCTTTCTATTGAAATGAAATATTTGGGTAAACAGTTGCCTTTGATTGACACGCTATCATATTCTCTTACAAAAGTTATTTACTAGCTTCTTGTCGTCATTCCATTTTCTGACGGTTAGTAAACAACAAAAGTAAAGATTACATCCTCGGATCATCGTTATTTGTTCTCCTTTGTTTGTTCTCGAGTTGCAAACACAGACTAAACTATAATGAAGAAGTCTTCCTTCCTTTAGCGAAGTTCATCATAGTTTTATTCAATTTTGTGTAAACACCAGAAGAAACGTGTTCGCTTTTAGATTATTAACAACCTGCCTGACCAAGACCAATTAGCTTTGCTAAAATGTCCGCTGAGAGCTTTATCCTCAAAGAACTCACCTCACGTTCACTTAGGTTTGAATAAGTGTGGATATAAAGGGGCCGGAGTAAACGTGACGATTTGTAAACTATGCCACACGTTTCTGTTGGCTAGTCAAAAAGCGCATTAAAACTCTTTCGTTTCTCAAACGAAAAGCAAAACGTTCTTCTACATATTGAGACGTTTACGTTTATATAGTTTAAGTCCAGTGCATTTAAGGGGTAAGTTTCTAAATCGATTATATGACAAGCATATCCTCATATAAAAAGTGGGGCTACTTTGATTGACAGATTCGTAATCCACGCATAAAAATCTATGGCCCTGCAAATTTTCAGCCAAGTTGGGGACTAAAAGTTTGTGCTACCATTTGGTCTTGTTTAAGTACCAACGACTGTACTTCACCATAATTTTTGCTGAAAGTCACTCAAATGAATGCACTCGAGTTATCAAGATGTGTCACAATATTATCGAAGAAAACCTTTTGGTTTACAAATATTTTATAAACAGGAAGAAATATTATTATCACTTGCATTGCAAGAGTTTGCCAGAAATCTGGAATCCCGATTGAAGGATCCATTAATTCATTGCTTGACAAATATTTCATTTTTGTTGAAAAGTGCAGCTTATCTGTGATAGTCAGTTCAAGGGAAAATCATTTGGCATACGTCTACCGTGTGAAAAACTTATTTTTTTACTTTTTTAAATGGTGTTTGCATTTGTATGGTGGCAATAAAAACATTATAGTTAGAGCATAAAAGCTGGCGGTATTTAAGTTCATTTTTATGAATCAGCTCGTGTCTAGATATAGCTTAATTATAGTGTATAAATTAGTTTCATAAGAAATTCGATGTTACACGTCGGACTCATTAAGTGAATTTCGCGTTATGAAAAATATTTAATCAATTTGTATGCAACTATCCTCGTTTTACGGAAAAAGGAGTAGTGTGATGCAATGTGTCCCATAATGTTTTAACTAGGAACAAAGATGGCCTAATACTTTGAATTAGGAACTGTTTTTGTTTTATGAGTAAATGCCTCGTAAAGACAATTCCCGATCGTCTCAATTGCAGCTTCAATTTATTTTACATTACGTGTAACAAGCAAACATAGTGTAGTGTAACTCACTGATTTTTCCCAAATGTGTTTAAATATGTTGAAATACATAAAAATTACTCACACAGAAAATATCAGCTGCTAAGATAACCATTTGTTCCTGTACGGCCAGTTTAAATAAACCGGAAGTGCCCTTTCACTGCATTGTAAAGGTACATGGCGTAAGCAATTCGAAACGTAAATTTGTGAAAATCACTCCATAATGCTTTCTTGCGTTATAAAAACAGCGAAACTCCACACTGCATTCTATTACAACGACAACATTTTCCCCTTTCAGAATGAACGAGAGAACCTGAGTATTAGAGAAGTGTCTACGAAGCCATCCAATGCGCAACCTGAGTGAAAGTGATAGTATGCAAAAGCAGTCCAAGCACAAAAGCTCAGTCGACAGCTGGACTCGGTCGGAGGCAAACGCAATTCCACTTTCTCTCCATTTTTTGTTCCAATTTGAACGTCAAAGTAAACTTTGTGTCACGAGCAATCAGCCTTGGGGAAACTTGAGAATTTAATACGTAACCGTTTACTTAGTAAGGGAAAAGTGATAAAATTATCCATGGTTTTTCTGTTAATGAAGCAATTTAAGTTTTTAGCTAGCTTGAACTAAAAAGTTTGAAGTTGTGATTAAGTTTCCCTCAAACGTGGAAAAAATGTGCACACAAAACCGCTACCCACCTCCAAATCAGCATAGATTGTATAGTGCCAAGAATTTATTGTAATGGGTTCTACTTTGAGACTAAAACTAATATTTATTGCTTTTTCCGTCGTCATCTCGAAATGAGATAAGTTGGAGAAAGCAGTGAAAGTGAATCATCTTGTTTGAATGCAGTGGGGCGTTGTGCATTATCTATTGTGAAGCTTGTTCATATGCGTCCAAGCTGCAGCAGTGAAAGTGCTTTGGATGATTTTTCATGCTGAAACCCAAAATAAAATCAGCATGACAAATTCTGAAGTTACAACTGGTGAATTTTACGGTGAGGCAAATGGGAGCTCATTAAATACATTCAGTGTTCCAGTTAGCACCTCAAATCTCATAGAGACCACAATACCCCATGTTCTCAAAGGAAACTGGAATAATTTATCACTGCCTGTAAGTGACTGGCAGAAATCCCAACTAACAAATGTGGGCGAATCTGGTGCCCGTTGCTTGTTGAACATGTGGTTTATCAAACAGAACGAGCTTGATGAAGGTAATTCCTTTAAGTTTTTTAAACTCCTTGTTAAAGTTTATCACTTATACATACTAATGGTCAGAGCCAAGTTGAAATACATCATACAAAATTAGACTGCTTGTTTTAGCATTGCCGACGTGTCACAAACTGGCTGCATATTTATTTTAAAAATTGCACAAATGATTGCAAATGCCATTTCAGGCACCTACTGCAACGCAACCTGGGACAGTGTTTACTGCTGGCCTCCAACACCCACTGGCGAACTTGTAACGAGGTCATGCTCAGAAGTACTCCAAGAAACGGAGCCCGCTTTAGCACACCACATTCGTGGTAAATTCCTAATTACTCCTCTATTAATAAAGCCGGATACCATTAGCTTGTACTAAGGATCTCCCTAAACGTCATATTTTTTAGGAAACGCCGTCCGAGTCTGTTTAAATAACGGCTCTTGGGCTTGGGGCAACTGGACCAATTACACCGAGTGTGCAGATTCGTACGACGAATATGTTTTGAATACAGTAAGATTTATTCGTCTATGACTTGTTTATCACAAACCATTTTCTTTGTTTTGCTTTATTATCAATTTATCACACTGAATTTTCAAGGATGAAGAAAAGCAACTGGTAGTTACCGTCCAATACATTCTGTTTGTGGGTTCCTTGCTTTCTCTAGTTTGTCTTGCTTTGGCCGTCACCATTTTCTACTATTTCAAGTAAGACTCAAAATACAAAAAGGTTAAAATCCATAAGTGGTCTGGGTATCCCATTTTAACTTTCTTCAATTACACAATAACAGATGCTTGCGTTGTGACCGAGTCACGGTGCAAATCCATTTAATGATTGCGTTAATACTTCGCTCTGTTCTACTAATCGTCATCACAGAACCGTTCATATTCAACCGAACCAGCCATTACAGACACAACGTAAGTTGCGTTTAATATATAACCAAATTAGTTTAATACTAACCACGAAATTCTTGGAAATGAGTTTTAAGACCATTTATGCAAGTCATAATACACTTTGTTTGGTATTAATGTTCACATGCTAATTAGGTTACTAATTATTTCCAAGAATGGAAACATTAAAATTGGTAATTTTTTTATCCTTTCTCTGGAAACAAGTTTACTTTTTTCAGTTACCAGGTCTTTGCACGTTGCATGAAGTACTGGACTGAACTTTATTTCTTATTTTCTTCCCAGGACTTAATTTGCAAGGCAGTTCTTTCCACAAATCTTTACGCCACGGTTGCATCCATCAACTGGATGTTTATCCAGGGATTTTATCTTCACGGGAAGTTGACAACTAATGTCTTTAACAAAGGAACACCATTCAGAGTTTACTACGCTATTGTTGGGGTAGGTGCATTTGTTTTTTAACAATTTCATTTCCATATTTTCCTTCACATTCTAAATTAAAAATTGTAAATATTAAAGGAACTTCCCAAAGAATATGCCAAGGTTAATTTTTTCCATCGATTTTTCTTCTAGTTCTTCCACTCTTTCTGGTGATTACCTATGCCATTGTTCTGGAAATAAATCACCCCGTTCAGTGCTGGAAGGACTACAGCGAGCGCTCGGAAATTTGGATTTTGCTCGGACCCATCTTATTTGCATTACTGGTAGGATAAGCATATCTTATGGTGAAGATAGCTCATGTTCATATTTTCAAATGGATGGTTATGATGATAGAAAGAAATCCCATGTGTTTCTGTAGGCAAACCTCATGTTTTCAATTAACATTATGCGCATCTTACTGACAAAAGGCCAGCGTCCCAACTCATCCTCGGATTCCTTGCAACTAAGGTTGGCTTTTACATTTATTAATCAATCATCATAACTACGAACTAAGTATAATCCTAGTGAAAGAGGCATATTTAAACTAAATGATTTTTGCAGAAGAGCAGTGAAGGCAACGTTTGTTTTATTTCCCCTGCTTGGAATTAATAATCTCCTCTTTCTCTACAATCCGGGTGGGGACTATCACAAGTTTTTCGTTAGTTTCAACGCCATTTGTGGATCAACACAGGTAAGCTGCAATAGATTTAATTTTGCAGGCAGGACTTTTACTAATGGTGAAATTTTCTTAAATTTATTTTCCAGGGTATTTTTGTGTCCATACTCTACTGCTTTGTGTGTAAGGATGTGAGAGCAGCTATTCACCGGGTTTATCAACGTTTTAGAATCCGTCGAAATGCAAACGCTTCTACGCGTAGCAGTCACTCGCGTGGTAGCACTGTACTGCGTCATTCCAGGAACCCATCTAAATACAGGATCCACTTTCGAACACAGTTGAAAATGGGAAGCCAACCTTCTGAGGAAAGGGACAGTGTTCAGATGACCCTCAGCCCTTCTGTAGAGTTGGTTGTTGTGCACGAAGTTTTGGGGCAAAGTAAAGCCCTTTCTTCACATGTTTAATTTTCAGGAGGGCATGGAAATGTGAATTCCCGTTCCAATCCACTCCTTCGTCATGGCAGGTAGTGAAAGTAATCGATACTACGTGTGAATTTCAACGAGTGAGCTTTAGTGATAATTATGTCGAACGTTCGGTAAGTGAGATAAGAATCAAGGGAAACAAAAGAACATGTAAGCTTTTCGCTTTCTTCTGCTTCAATGTGATTCTTACTTGAAGTTAAATGGAAATAACTAGAAAACAAATATTTTTCTCTACCGTGTAATTTTCAATATGTAGGGAAGAAGTGGATTATATCTTGAAACGAATATAAAATATGCATCTTCATTGTGAAGGATAATTTTCATTGGTTCCACTTTCAAATTGCTGTTACGCAACCGTGCTATTTAAACATAAGCTAGTTTCCCAATGTTGATGCTTTAAAGTTTTATATATATATATATTCATCAATTAAGTTTTTTGTAGTTGCACAACATTGTGTGCATTCCCTAATATTTTAATGGAATAGGAAAAAAATTAAAACTAACTAAAAAGTGTAGGAAAACGTAAAGGAGGCAAATGTTTACTAATAAATTTTCCTTCAAATAAACTCCTCCGACAAAAAGTTCTAAAGGCTAAAGACAAAAGAACTTAAATGAAATCAATTATTTGTGGTGGTGGAGACATGCAAGTTTTGTTTGTATATCTATGATGTTTACCAAAGTAGTGGGTATAATCTGTCAATAAAAGAAATGTGGCAAATGTTATTAAACTTTTGCCAACAAGCTAACATTCAACCTTGTTTTTATTACTTAACAACACAAACATTGCAACTATTAAATTTCCCTTACTGTTTACAATGCCAAAGATAAATTGAGCTATGACAGTAAAAACATTCATAACACAAAAACAAACACACTTCATAACGTGAATATGTCAGAGCGTGTGTATATATATTACAAAAATATTTGCACGTTGCTTACATGAAATTATGGCACAATATTTCACCCGTGCGTAATTGTTACATAACAAATCCTAACTCCATGCAAGCGTTATGTCTTTTCTCAATCATGCAAAATTCATACACTTCAATTACCTTCGATTTCCCATATTATTGTATGTGTAAGTAGAAAACTGTCGAAGTTTCGATATCTTTGACTCATTCAAAAATATTTACCAATTACATGTAATCAAACACACTGACTATTTGTGTGTTTTACAAGGCTTTACAGTTTCCCCAGTCCAATATAAATGAAATAAATTTTAAGCGAACGCCTGTTGTCAAACAACAGTTGTCATAATTTGCCGTTTTTTGCATAACACTTGTTTGCCTGTTTTCATGTCTATGTAGACAAAATCAAGCGTTCCCTAGAATTCCAGAATCGTTTCCAGGTTGGTCAAACAAAACATCACATCATGTCAACAACAACATAAAACGGAAGAAACTCCGTCGACTTTTTGCATTACTCAAGTTTGTCAGCCAGAAACAGTGAATTTACGCATTCCGCCGGATCACATGCTCCTATTTGGGTTGTTGAACCTTTCATAGCATGTTTGAATTCACATTCCTTCGGAATTTGTGACTAAAAGAATCTTTCACATAAAAAGAATGAAAGAAAGAAGTGCACCATTGATAATTTTTTTATAGCACGTCTTACCACCAATATACAGGTTGAATTTCATGCAATTTATACTACCCCTCTCTTACCAAGAAGTCCTAAAAGTTTGATCAGTTTTGATCAGTTTTTATCAGCTACCTTTTTTTATTTATTTAACACTGCGTCTAAATAATTGGTTCATTTTACCTGTTGTGCACACAAATCGAGAGCGATTTTGTTTATCAGAGCATCTTGTTCAAGGTCTAAATGAACACGAATTATTCAATAATACAACATACCCATAAACTTCAACCCAGGTGACTGAATAAGTCGTGGATGTTGAATTGCCAGCTATCACTTCCAAACAATCTGGTGAAGGCTAAATGTTTAGGTGTGTATTTAAAGCTTCTACAAAATCACGTACCCTGAGTAAAAAGCTTTTTTACTTAACATTCGAATGAAAGAATAACATTAGCGCGAATGCTTTATTAGAAAGAAACACTTACTTGATATCAGAAGTCATTTTTTTGTTTAATGGATTAGCCAGACTTAGTCAGCAATTTATGGCATCATGCCATGTAGTTGGAGATAATGTTAATGTAAGTGATGCAGGCGGGATGGAACGGATGTATAAAAACTT
Organism: Orchesella cincta; assembly: GCA_001718145.1. NCBI lineage: Eukaryota > Metazoa > Arthropoda > Collembola > Entomobryomorpha > Orchesellidae > Orchesella > Orchesella cincta. Next base: position 29,817 of record LJIJ01001172.1, read on the forward strand.
GTCACTTTCTGACTAAAAATACTGCAGAAGAAAGTAATTTCTTTCCCTATCTGAAGCATAAGATGCAGAGGTTTTGAAACACCTTTTATTCCAATCCTTCTAGAAAAGACGACGAAAAAATACAATGATCTCTAATGGTGTGTGTTGTACAAAAGCCCCAAAATAGCTGCTCTATATTTACTCTTTTCTTCACATAGAATATTTCTCCAGTTACCTGAAAGAATCTTGTATAAGTCAGTCAAGAACGTGGGAAAAGCTTTATGAAAGAAAGGAAGGGAGTCCAGTATCCGCTATTTTTGTGATTTGTGAAAAAGAATTTAGCAATATATTTTGCGTAGGTGGCTGCCATAAAAGTCGCAAGCATTATTTATGGACCAAAATATGGGTTAGAGGCTCCGTTACCCGTATAAAACCACAATGACAATTAGAATTTATTTTCATTTCATGATAAACAGAAGGAATCGTCGAGGGTGTCATATTTATCATTAGTTAATTACCATTGTAAAATATTGTTAAAGGGACAATTAGAATCCGGACTTTTTGAAAAGACGTTCAGTTCTTAAGTTTAGTGTACGAATTTTGTGAATCTGAACAAAGTTTTTTAAACGCTTCCGAACTGCAAATTGAAGTTTTTAATTTGAAAAAATCACTTGGGAAAGTTCAAACACTACAGCAAATTGGTAAAATCTTATAATATATCGGATTATGTCTTCACTTTAAAAAACCATTGTCACAACACCTGACGTTTGAAAGGGTTTTATTTGTCGAAATATATAATTATAATTATCGTGTATTTGAAAAACTGGTGACATGCTTGTTTTTAAATTTATAGCAACCCGCGGATATCCAGCTAAAGAATATGTTAAAATAAATGTGTGTGAAATGAGAAGATGACGATGGAAACCACTGATATACCAAATCTTGCTGCGACAAGATATCGTTTTAAAATCACTTAAGAAAAGTGTGCATAGAGTTTTGTCACTGAAAATCTTTAAACATTTACCAAGCACTTGAAATTGTGAAACGTGTAGGAGACCTACAAAATTAGTTGTGGCCCTAACCATATTTTTCTTTCCGCTTGCTGATGTAGAAAATTAATTCAAGTAAATATTCTACACGTACTTAATATTTCAAGGTATGATTTTATGTTGTTGATGTAGGAATTAAGTAGAGAACGATATCTTAGCTTGGATGGCAAGCTTTTTATTGAGGGTTAAAACTCTTAAAAATAGAGGGTTTTAATAGAAAAGGATTTATTTCCAGCAAATGCGATACCATTCAGAATTCCATTCTCAAATTCAGTTCTCAACAGTTTTCAAGAGAAAAAGGATCTTAAGTTGTTTTTACGAATGAGTTCTATAAGTAATTTTTATCTTATAATATATGTCATGTGTTGAAAACAACTTATTCTGGCCTATGCTGAGAATGTCGAAGTTGTCGCAAAACTATGTAAGCACTGGGAATCAGGTTTCTGATTGAAAGTAGAACAGCTTATTCTTACACTTTCCATTAATGTGTGAGCGCTGGCGTTTGTTGCTTATTTGAGAGGTGGGTTCTCAAGCAAAACTGAGATGAATGACGTTATTATTCATGAAGCCGTCTTTACAAACCAAGATAAATTCAGTATGTCCTGAGTTTTAATGAATTCCAGTGTCATGCATAAAAATAATGGGATAATGTATTACTCTGCAATATAATAGTTTGGTTGGTTTTTTCCTGAAATGATTACCGATGAGTAGGAGCTTTTATATTTCACGTTAAACTGTACTTTCTCAGATACTCCACGCCGTACGAAAATCTCATTGTACTCGACAACAAAAACAAACGCTAAACCAACTGAAAATGTGATAGTTTTTAAATTGATAATGGCTTAGTGTTGATGCATAATTTAAAGAAGGTTTGTATATCAGAACAATTAGACACACCAACACCTTAACGCAGAAATGCAGTGTTCAGAAGTTGCAGGAAATACTGTAACTTTGCCACTGACTGGTATAAATGATAATGCTGGGCAATAATGATAAATTCTTTTTGGCAACATTTCCCAAATATAGAATACATGATAGCAAAACAAACGTCCCACACAGACGGGCAATTAGCTTAGACAACCAATTCTCCCCAATTACAGTGAATTGTGAAATTTAAAAGCTTTGAAAATGGTCGCAGTTTGAGCTTATATTAGTCTCCTGTAAAATACTGCGGAATATGAAAAAATATCAAAATCTTAGTCAAAAAAGCAAAAGGTCAGCCTGTAATGCAGCAATTGCAAGTCATGCCATTTATTGCCATTGCGAACATTGCAGACATGATGGTAAAATTTTAGTTTTGTCCTTACTCAATTTTGAAATTGAGTTTTATCACTATATTCTTGAAAATGCCAGGCTTGCTGTGCTGTAAAATTGGCCCTGTAGTGGAGGACCTTTGTTTTATATATTAAACGTTACATCCAGTATATAAAGGAGAGTAAAAATTACGCCATTATATGCCTTCAGCACACCAAGCAGCAGCACACATGTAGTCAGCCACCTTTTTCCTACCTTTTTTGCAGAAGTTTTCTCCATAAAACTCGCCATAAAGCGAAGGATATACTCCAGACTTAATGGGACTCATGAAACCGATTTTAGCAGTGGCAATAAGTAACCTTCATTAGAAGCAAATCTCTATTTTATTTTTAATTAAAATAACACGAATCATGTCGGAAAATTTCAGAAATCCACTCTCTCATCTAGAATCGACTTTTTTCATAGAGAAACTGTATTTTATCAGAAAATAATATAAAACGTTAGCATAATATTGGTTTGTTCTTGTTTGTATTAAAAATGCCTTCTTCTTTTTTGTATGAGAGCCCGTTATGGCATTCGAATAGAGTTCTTTACATGAAAATGCTACATATCTGCTCATTTTCGACAATATGTGTGGGGTTTTCTTTCATTAATTTCACCTTTCCTGTCACGCTGAAAGCTTGCAGATGTGGAGGTGTTAGTTACAAGATTAAAGGTTATGAACTTGATTATATAAATTCAGAGGACAATACATGTACTTACTTGTTTAAACAATTTCAATTTTTACTTACTCGGTGAGTACTAACCACTATCACAATAGACGCTCAACGCTATTCCATAATTGTGTGCTTCTACTCTCTCTTTCTGCGTTCGTTCATGCTGAAAAATGGATAGTTGTTGGATTTATAAAGCTTCCCCTCCCATTTTTCTTCACTGGTACATAAAATCAACCGAGTAAGAAGTGACAATAGATAATTTTTATTTTGTTATACATCTAAATGGGTAATAAGCCTTGACAAAAACAAGAAAATATTATTCGGCAAATGTTGTGTAAATTTACACCTCATATCTGCAAGCTTCATTTTATATTATTTAACAATAGATAGGGAATATTGCGTCTGGTCTTTTGCGATGTACTGTCGAGGCTACATCATATTTTCCATCGGTCATTGTGCTATGGAAAAATACAAGGCGTAATGAAATCTGTTCGAATGGAAAAACACCTAACCTATTGTAGGCATATTCTCTCTCATTAGCTTACCGTTTTGTTACATCTCTTAAGTGTGTTATGCAAAATATTATTTACTTTGACTAGAAATTCTACCTGTATTTATGGAAATGATGATGTAGCATCGGGTATTTTGCTAGCAGTATCATTGAAGGAATTTTTACTGTTTTTGATGACAATATTTTGTAACAGAATGATCAACATACGAAGAAAATCTAATTCATCAGCCGTTTATCAAAACCAGAAAAACTCCCCATTTGAATGGAAAGCTGAAAAATAATATAAGTTTACAAAGCTTTAAACGTATATATAAGTTTTCTGCATTATGTTTCATTCTTTCTTGCAAAACTACTACTTCTTGCAATAGATATAAGGTTTTGGAAACCCTGGTCGGTTGATGATTTCCATATCTTTTGAATAAACCACTGAAAATGAAACGTTTTACGATAAGACTTCGCATTTCAGTTTTATGGACTTGGATTGGATCCATTACTCATTGGAAATAGAAAGCTATCCAGAAAACACAGAGTTAATTTTTATAAATGCACGCTATTCCCATCTGAAACCTGCAAGTTGAGGCATCCTTTTTCAAAAACTTTTATTATACTACGGTGACTGTTTTTATTAGTGTGTGCAAGTTGGATACCACTTGTGTTGCTTTCCACTGAAACGAATAAATCATAGATTGATATTAGTTCTGCTCATTCTCAAGTTGCAATATTTAACGTCGTCACAAGTATTGAATCCCACTAGTAATACCTTAGTATTTTTTGTAATTCGCCCCTTTCTTACGGGTTGATAGTTTAAGTCAGCTTGACATAAGCTACTGTCTAATACCTTACTGAAAAACTATTCCTGTAAGTTCTGACCTCACAATGTGTAACATTTCAGTTATTCCTGCATCAGCTAGAGGCGTCAAATACACGCTTTTATTAACAAACGTTTTAGTGAAACAATATCCTCAACTGGCGCTCTATTCCTATTGAATTTTACTTTCACTAAACCAGGAACAGGTGGTTAATTTGCGTTAAGGGGTTGCACAGAAGTCCTTCCCAGACTGTTAGCCTGATATCTGTACAATTGGATTCAACAAGATGAACGTGTTGGTAATGAAAGCATGAAATTTGAATACTGCACGACGGAAGTGAAATCAGATATTCTTCCACCGCTGAAAAGGCTCCATCTCATTGCTCCAGTCCACCGCATCCATGCCAGTTTTATGCTTTCGTTTACTCAAATATACTTTCTTACAGCTTTAAAAATTTAGCACATATGTTTGCGAATTAAAGTTCGCATAACATCGTGTGTAAGAATTGAAGGAAGTTGAAGTACATCAATAAAAGCATGAAAGAGAGTTTTTTTTTCAGTAGAATCCACAAGAATTTTCATCCAGGTAAGTTGTTAAACTGATATAATATACTTCATTTTGTCAAAGGTACCCTTGATTTATTTTTCATTTATACAAAAGCATCGTTACAGAGAACGAATTGAAGTATGGTCGAATTATGTTGTAACGTTATTTTAGAGGTCATGAATTTCGCAAAGCATAATACATATCTTTTATTTACGGTTGATATCAACTAGAAGTGTCTATCCGTGAGCTTATTAACTTATGGTGACATAACAGATGCTCTATATTTGACAAGTTTGACAAGGGCTCACTTGAAGTTACTTCTTATCATGAATACAATTTTTCTAGGTTGATATTTAATTTAATCCATTCAAAGACTCAAGCTCAAAAATCAAACTTGGACTCACTCATAATGTATTGCTGATGCAAAAACTCGAACCAAATGGTTGCATAGTGCCTCGTTTTACAGAGATATGGTTATAATTACCTAAGTGAAGTTCTTGAGAATGTCAAATATTTCTATATTTGTTACTCTCATTCTTTGACTTTAGTATATTGTCATGTTCGCTTTGGCAGCAGAAACTTCTTAACTGAGTTGTGCAAAAACTAAATAGGTAGTAGAGTTATTTGTTGCATGGTAAGGCAAAAAACACTCATCTTGAGTTTCCACACGAATTGATTTTGGTTACGTGCATAATGCAAACATTGCATGAGACATTTATAATGAACGAATCTTGTGTGCATTGGGTTGCAACAGCATCCTTTATAATCAGCGAGAAAGCTATATTTATCAACGTGTAACAGATCAGTACATTCAGTTTGTATGGCAAGGTGTTTTCGCTTTTCTAGCCAACGAACCAAGCAAGTAGGAACTTGGGAAGTAATATGGAACCCAAAACTAAAGCTAGCTGCCATACTGATACAAAAACAGTTGCGCGTATGGAGCAGGACCTCAGTTGCTTCTTAGTTTCCTTTCGGGAAAAACGTGTTCTTGCTTTCTCTCTCGACTTTCATCAAGATATTTCTCGAGTTTTGTTAGAAACAAAATAGTCTAGTGGGGCTATCTGACAAAACAATCTCGCTGCGCTGCTCTTTACTCTAACGATAAGTGACAGCGAATATTAATTAATTTTCCTTGGATTTATTATGTCTAAAAATACTGATGCCAACAGTTCCTTTCGGACAACTGATGGTTCTAAAAGTTCTAAAAGTGACAATCTGATTGTTTGTATTCCTTTTAAATCAAACTCTGCGTTATAGCAAGGCTAAATTAGCATTCAAAACCAAACAAGAAGGCTTGAGAGCCAAAATTGAGAAAGTGTGTACTTGAAAGACTAAAAACAAGCAAAAATGACAACATCTGAGTTCAATCGTGGTGAGTTTTACGACTATAGTGAAACAAACGGGAGCTCATTAAACCCTTTCAGTTCACCAGCTACCACTGCAGATCTAATAAAAACAACCGCATCTCAAATTCTCAATGGAAACTTCAATAACTCAACCCTGTCATTGAGTGAGTGGCAGAAAGATCAACTCTCAAACATACGGGAATCTGGGATTCGTTGCTTATTGGACATATGGCTCAACAAGCAAACTGAGTTAGTGGAAGGTAAGCATATCCGATTTTTCCTTCATATCCTTTCAGATCTAAAAATTGTAGGAATACCACAGTCATATTTTTCTCCTCAAACTTTTAATTTCATTTTCTAACTTGAGCTTCAGCCCTGATTTAGCCTTTACTTGCATTCAGAAAGATAATAATTACTGCATCTCTAAAATAACTTTACAATCTTGATTTTTTAATCGACGACACCCGAACCAAAATTGTCCATTTTTGATCCCTTTTTAGGTTCATACTGCAACGCAACCTGGGACAATGTTTACTGCTGGCCACCAACACCTGTTGGAAGCGTTGTGTCACGACCTTGTTCTGAAATCCTTCAAGAAACGGACCCTGTATTAGCCCATCATATACAAGGTATGCTGCAATAAGGATCGGTTTTGCGAAAGAATAATATTTTAAAACATGATAATCCATTAGGAAATGCCAATCGCGTATGTTTGGAAAACGGAACTTGGTTATGGGGCTCCTGGACAAATTACACAGAATGCGCGGATTTGTACGAGACTTATGTTTCAAATACAGTACGCAAAATTTACTTTTTCTCCCATTATTCTCTTCAACTTGTAGAATAAATAGTCTAAAAAATATTTCTACCTAAAAATAATTTTTCAGGAGGAGGAACGCAAATTGGTTGTTACCGTCCAATACATTATTTTTGTGGGTTCTCTGCTTTCCCTAATCACCCTTGCTTTGGCACTCACTATTTTCAACTATTTCAAGTAAGAAACACAAGAAATTTCAGTTTCTATCCTCATAACCTCACGGGTAATTTAGCACCTGCGAAAGAAACACCTTTTTAATTTAAATCATTTTACCAGATGTTTATGGTGCGACCGGGTCACGGTCCATATTCACTTGATGATGGCGCTTATGCTTCGCTCCGCCTCGTTAATTATCATCACAGAACCCTTCATATTCAACCGAACAACACACTACAGACAAGTGGTAAAGACGTTTTGCACGTTTCATCTTCTCCTTCTTTTTCAGCAATCTATCTTAATTCTATTTAAAATTTATGTTATGGAACAAAAAAATATTTAGTTAATTCAAAAAAATATATAAAAACTTTCCTCATAGGATGTAATTTGCAAGGCTGTTCTGTCCACAAATCTTTATGCAACTGTGGCATCGGTAAACTGGATGTTTATTCAGGGAGTATATCTTCACGGGAAGTTGACCACCAATGTGTTCGATAAAGGAACTCCTTTCAGAATTTACTACGTTACTGGGTGGAGTAAGTGTGTTTCAGTTTTCCCCTTTTAGCTTAATCTGTCTGGGTGTTGACTATATGTTTGCATTTTGCTTTATTTAGTTTTCCCATTATTTCTGGTTACTATCTACGCCATCGTGTTGGAAACTTATCACCCAGTTCATTGCTGGAGAGACTATAGTGAGCGTTCAGAAATTTGGATTTTGCTCGGGCCCATAATATTTGCTCTTTTGGTAACTTTTCATGTCAAATTACTTGATTAAATTATCTGCAGAACAAATAAAAAGGACAATGGCTAATAAAACCAAATTAATAAAATAAAATGTGATTGACAGGCAAACCTGATATTTTTGATTAACATTATGCATATCCTGCTGACCAAAGTTCAACGACCGAATTCCTCGTCAGATTCTATGCAACTGAGGTTGGTTTTCTTGGCAGATATTAATAAATGCATGCATATTTATTTTCGTAAGAATTAAATTGAAATAATAGAAGGAATTTTGTAATAATGTAGACGGGCAGTGAAAGCAACACTAATTCTGTTTCCACTGCTTGGAATTAACAATCTTCTCTTTCTCCACAATCCTGGTGGGGACTATCACAAATATTTTGTCAGTTTCAACGCCGTTTTTGGATCAACACAGGTAAAGGAAATCGAGTTGGTTTTTAAATAGGAATTTTGCCAGAGCTGAGCATCTTTTTAACTCGTTTTCAGGGTATTTTTGTGTCCATCCTGTACTGCTTTGTGAGCAAAGACGTGAGAGCAGCCATTTGTCGTGTGTACCAACGCTTTGTAATTCGACGGAGCACTAACACTTCTTCGCGAGTCAGTTACTCAAGTGGGTGTTCGTTACTGCGCCACTTCACTATTACATCTCGACCTATGATCCATCTTCGAACAAAGCTGAGAAATGAAACCCAAGTTCCAGAGGAAGTAACCGGAGCTCGAATAACATGTAGCACATCTCCAGAGTTAGTGATAATTCACGAAGTAAAGAATAAAGACTCAACTTCAGACTCTTCGTTTGCAGATGGGAATATAAACAGGAATTCACATAATATTCAGCACTTACTCCAAGAGAAAGTGGAGAAAGAAAAGGAATACTCCGTGTTAATTCCTTTGAATGAGCTTCAGTAATAATCATAGTGAAGAATGTGTAGTAAACTTGTATTCAGAATGAATCTTGCTTTCGATAATAAATGCGCAAAACATCATATATCAATTTTTGTATGCCTTTATTGGATGGTTTGAAAACATACATGAAATTTGGCGCGGAAGAAGCATTCTCCAATTTTACTATGTATTTAGGTTTGCATGACCGAGTCAGGTTATTTGCAATCCGGAAGTAATAAAATAAAGTTGTTCCACCTGAGTCAGTGCTATTAATACATAAAGAAACATAATAAAAATCTTAGAAATGGAAGATGATGATGTGTGACTTTTTATTTAATGATTGAAACACAAATCTGTTTATTAAACAATACGCACAAATTCTAGTTATAAAATTATACCCACATATTAAATAAATCAGTTACAAATTGAAAAAATATCTAAACTGATCTTGTTATGTACGGTACGCTGGAGATTAGGTTAGGTATTACTATAGGTTTCATTTCATTTCAGTTCTCTACCATCAAGACTTAATTTGAGCCACATGCACTCAGCAAAAAAAGTAATCGGACAAATTTTGTTTTTTTGTTCCACTGATGATACCTCGCTTATCTTGGCTCGAAACTATGCTTCCAATACACCAATAGAAAGAACATACTCTGGTTGTCATATACCACTTTTTGTTTTACCTCAAACCCTTCGCTGGTTTGTAAATTATTTGAAACAAACTCTTAAAGGGAAAATCATAGCAAAAAAAGTAATCGGACAAAAACAATTTTTGGGTTTTCTGCTGTCATTCCTTTTCAAAAAAATGCAAGTTACGGTTTGAGTGAGGTACGTACTATCAATAGGAAGACGTTGTCACAATATTTACATGAATTTTGGGAGTTCTAAAGCTTCTTTTACAGGATGGGGAGGCTTTACAAACGTACAGACATTCAGGTCAGAGACTTAATCATAACCGACTGGGAAAACAAAGAAAATGGACCGAAGACGTATCGTTCACTTGCTAAAAAGTAAAGCGTGCCAAAATCTACTGTATGTGACATAATCCAACGCTATCTGAAGACAGGAATGATCCAGGAGGCCAAAGAATCTGGTCGGAAGTCATCGTTGCCAGTAAGAGAAAGTCGTTAAATGATTCGGAAAGTGAAAGCAGACCCGTTCTTAAGGGCTCCAAAGCTTAAAATTGGGATGAAGAAAGAGTGTGTAAAGGATATAACCACACAAACCCGTTGGAATTATATTCGTAGAGAAGTTCAGGACGGTAGAATGGTAGGGAAAAACAACTCATCAAGAACCGTATTGTCTGTTTCATAACCTCATTTAGAGAAACTACAAAGCAAAAAAATGCGCAAATTATCAGCAGACAGGAAACGCAAGAAGACACGTCTCCAAGTTGTCTCGTCACCTTTCTTCTCACGCTCAAATAAATTGCTTTAATAATGCAAGCGCCCGTTCAGAAACGTGAAACCTCATCGCCTTAGTAGACACGGGAGGAGACATTATATACATAACATGCTCTTAATATTTGCAAGCCAACAAAAACTTCAACAAAAACCTTAACCAAACCTTAGTGAGGTAATGAGTAAAGTTGTTTAAGTCATCGGTAAAACTTTCCACAATGGATGATCTTGTGAATATAACATAGTTCAAGGAAAATAAAGTGTTTGAATAACAACTGTCTTATATAACATTTTATTTACAAGCTGCTGGTAGTAGTAAATTAATCATAATAGGATAACAACACCAAATGGCTTTCAAATTATGAGAAGCTACACGGGAACATAAGTGCTTGTAGAAAAGCAAGTAGAAGCTATAACTTCTATTTCCGAGAAATCCCAGACATTTATTCCTCCATGTTGATTTCAAAATTAATTAGTGCAAGAGAAAAGATACGTGGAAAACAGATGCAAGAAAACAAAATAGAATGCAATGAAATGAAGAGATTGAACATGCTAATATTTAGGCTGTTCTCAAAACCAAAAGGCGTATTTCCCTGACATTTCAAAGATGAATTCTAAGAACAAATTAGTCAAAAACCTGTTGTTTTCTCATCTCACCTACATAGTCAAAATTCATTTGTAATGTGGGAAACCTGACAACGAGTCAGTAAAAAAGTCCTCTAATAACTTTGTTTGACCATCTTCAGTTTCACCCTTACCATCACAATTTTATTTCATAAATCGACGAAGCTACCATGAAATGAGATTTTATAAGCAACATTTGTTTGACCTTCCCTTGAAACAGTAATTGAAAAAGGAATGACATAGGCAAGCTCAGCGTCCTCCATATATTTCAACTTTATTGGCTCTCAAAGGCGTTTATCATAACCTCAGACTCCATAGTAAGTAATCACATTGTCGTAGAATATATTTCCTCTCGCAGGCTCTTTTAGGCATAAAATTTGTTTGTGATCCTTTGTTATAATAATACACGTTTTCTGGTGTAAACATGTGCGAGGAAGACGTTGGCACGCTTGAAATCTTTCGAAAGTGCACCAGTGAGTGATAGTGGTCGTTTTAGCTCCAAAGACCAATGGGTATTCGTTTTCAGACAAGATTTTCCCCACTGATTACCTCTTAGCTATTGAAAGTCCGGTAGAACACAACTCTATAGCTTTACAACGCAACCCTCAGCTAAGGGGTAACCGGTGGGTGACCGATGCTATCGCATTTAGAATTCTTGAAAATATTAATAATGAAATTAAAACGTGGAAAGTTTTGCTTAAAATGTCTATCAGAACACTCTTTTACTATATTTTATTCTGATATTATACAAAATAATTAACTCTAATTCAAAGAAATGTTTTTAAAACACTTCTTCTACTTTAGTTGTTCCATTCTGGGCTAATTTTTTGTTAAATTTCCGTTGCGATAGCATCTCTCTCCCACCGGTTACCCCTTAGCTGAGGGTTGCGTTGTAAAAGCCATGGGTGGCAGAATCTTCTTCAGCATGAAAAACTTCCTAGTCGACCTCAAAACTTCCTCTGTAAAATTTTACTTTTAATTACCTGGGGGGCTTCGCCCCCCAGACCCCCCGTTCCGGAGTTTTTTCCATAAAACTTACCCGTTTATATAAATTAATTTCCTGGAAACTAATTTCGTTATGTTTTCTGATTGATTACTTTTAATGTAAACTATTAACTACTTCATTTGAACGAAGCTCAATCTCAAAGGATCCCGAATGACATTTCTTCTGCTCTGCGCACCTTTCCAATGTTACGTTTACCAACGTTCTCTCTACATTTAGTTAATAAAGATTTACTCATTTTATAACTGCTAACTTTCAGGGCTGCCAGATTCTTGGAACCCAAAGTAGTACACCAAGAAATGCAATTTTCAACCCATAATTTTTATTACTAGAACAGGGATAAATGAGATTCCTGATAAAGCTAGGCAAAGTTTTAAACTAGTTGGGGGATGTTGGGCATTTTAAGAGAGCCTGTTTTAAATTTGAGAGCAATTTTTAATATTCCGAGGGCGATGTTTTACAATTTGAAACCAATTTATACCTTCTTAGAGCTATTTGTCACATTTTTCAGCAATGTTTTACATGTTTTGTAGCGATGTTTTTACAGATTTTTCCCCTTTTAGAGCAATTTTTACGTTTATAAAACGATTATTTAAAGTTTCAGAGCGAATATTGACAGTTTCAGAACGACTGTTTACATTTTTAGAGCGATTTTGGACATTTTGAGAATGATTTTGTGAATCTGCTTGATATTTTCATGCTATTTTGGGCGATTCTTATGAAATTTAAGGTACTTTGACTGCATTTTTTGCAATTCAATGCTTAGTTATTGCCCATTAATGAGCCATTTGGTGCAAAAAATCCATTTTCAAATCATTAGGATTCACATTTTCTGGTCAGAAAGACACACACCAAGCTTTTGTTCACCTTTTTCTTTTCTTCTTTTCCTTCCATTTTCCTCCCTGCCTTTTCCCTCTCTTTTTTCCTCCTCCCCTCCTTCTCTCTCCTTTTTCCTCCCTTCCCTTCCTTCTCCTCCTTTTCCTCCTTTCCCTTCCTTTCTCTCTTCTTTTTCCTCCCTTCCCTTCCTTCCCTCTTCTTTTCCTCCTTCCCCGTTTTTCCCTTTTTCTTCCTCTAGTCACACTATATAGCACTATAGAAGAATTCTGCACCCATGTGTAAAGCTAAAGAGTTGCATTCTACCAGAATTTTAATAGCTCAGGTATAATCAGTGGGAACAATCTTGCATGAAAACGAGTACCCATTTTTGACCCCAAAACGTTGGTCTATGGAGCAAACAAATCACTAACGCCGCTTGTGTGCATTTATGAAAGATTTCAAAGGTGTCAACGTCTTTCTCACACATTGATACGGAAAGTACAAGAGGAAATTACTAATGTAACTTGATACTTGGTAGTTTGACAACAACCCAAACTGAAAATATCATTTTCTATAGTAACAATCCCCACCGTTGTCTGGTGAAAGAAGAACATCGGGTGAAAAAAGCGAGTAGAATCTTTTTGGCTCATAACTATGATAGACTCTAGTGATAGTTACCATCATGGATGTTTACCAGTTTTTCACCTTTTTCGTGTTCTTGATAGAGAAAATATGTGCGTTTGAACACCATATCCTTTCTTGTATTGATTTCATACGTACATACAAATAGTGCGGTTGTTTTTGATCAAATCATATTTTTCTCTACTCTATTTGACATATTCAGATGGTGTTATAGCCTTATCTGGCGTACACTATTATATTACATACAAAAATCAAGGTAGTGTACAATGTACACATTTATATTGCTTTGTTCTTTGAATCCTCTGTTCTGCCTGAGTCATGCCATTTAATATTTATTCAAACAATGTGTGCTAGTTATCGTCGCGGAAATTTAAAACGTGATCATTGCGTAGTGGACAAAAACCATCTATGAAACCTTCGTCGGTTTGTAGATATTATGGATTTAAACATCACTCTTCTATCGTGTACGAGGAGATAATACTTTAGGTAAGAGAGAGAGAGAGAGCTTATATGAATGAGCATACCTATCCTTTTTGATACGTGATTATCTATTTAAGCGTAGCATGGTTCCGGATTTAACATTAAAGAATATTGAAAATTCGGCAGCTAGAATGCCTTACAGCGTGTCAAACGAAGCTGCGTCACTAACAACGCATAATGGATGAGTATCGTGTTCCATGCGCCAATATCAAATAACGAGGAGTTGCGTCCAGCCAGCAATGCATTAATCTACGTTTTGTGTCCAAACAACGACCAAAACGTGACACTACGTTAGTGATTCTAGAGGAAACACCTTGAATTATATATCATATGACCGTAAACTAGTTAAAACTTGTTAAATGCTAAAACTCGTATATGGAGAACGTTAGAAGTTTCCTGAAGTATTTATTATACCAAATCTAACATATTTCTAAGTAAGATTTTTAAAAATTATTAGATTGTAGCATCGTCGGTAAACACAACTCAAACCTAGAACAAAAATATTCTGGCAGAATATGAGAGAAGTGAAAGTGATGTACCACAACTCTGCCTGGATACACTTTCCGAAACCTTAAACGGTGGTGTCATGTTATAGGTTTAATCATTAAGTTATGTAACAATATTTTTAAAGGTTAACCGCTAGTTGTCATAAATCTATGTCACTGTGTGTATTTATGTAACATTATGCATTTGCCTTGAGTTATGTACGATTCCTTCTACCACTGCATAGAAGCGATTTGACGCGTTTGTTATACTGTTATAAGTTTGAAAACCAGACTGTGGATATGAAATCTAGTTCGTACCACAAAGTAATGAATCTGACGAAAGACGTGGTGAGGAACCGCTAGCAGTCCCCAAAACCCTTGTTAATTCTATTCATGTTCATCCAATTAGAAACAAATGTTTTTCAACAAAATTCCCAATATCATTTTCTTTCAGGTCAACCATTTATTCTAGTTTTATCTCCAAAGCCTAACTTGTTAAACTTGATTGTGATGGAATTTCCATCCTCACCTCCTTGTGACTCTTTTCCGTTTTATCCCTAGTTATTACGACATGACTGGTCCAATAAGTTTTGGATTTTGAGTCGGTGCTTGAGACGTTCGTTTACACACAGGTCGAATCCGAATAAAGTATTGCAGTTTAATTTAAAAATTTGCCTTCGTGCCAATGCGTAAATATATAAGTTATATTAGTTGGTATACGCTAACTTACAGCCTAGGGACGGGATATATACGCTTGCTCACACATATTGAGTGGGTTACATGGCATTTCAAATTATTCAAAATAAGTATTTTTATGCCCACGGAGTTTTTGGCATAGGTAAAACAATATACGTTTGTTTACACTACTGGTTTTTGTTGTATAAAGAAACATATTGTATAATGTTCTGGAATGGAAACAAATGTGTATGAGAACGGATTGGCGACCAGGCTAAATCCGAGCACTTGATACCTTAATCGTAACAGTTATGACTTTTATGTAAGACTAAAGTCTCAACACTGGAAACGGTCGAAGGAAATTTGTAAAAGAGGCCGTATAAAAGTGAATTTGCGAAATCAGTCAAACATTTTTACACACTAAATCAGTGGTGAACTGATCTAGATTTCAGAGTTCGTAATAATACTTTAAGATTTTATTTTTACAATTTGCACATAGAAACACGAGTGTCTGGACATACTTTCTTAATAAAATATATTGATTGATGCATACAGTCGAAGGGGAAATTAATGTCAAAATTTGGTTTTAGTGACACGATAAAAGTTCAAGGTTTCTAATTAACTTCATTCGTGGAAAGAGATTTGTTATATAGTTTAAATATTTTTTAATAAGTTGATCCTGAAGGACCTTCTGAACGTCTTAGAAGAAACATTCGACTACACCGTTGCATATTACTTCTGGGAGATACTGTACTAGTAATACAAATACAACTGGCATTAATATAAGTTTGCTATAACGAGGAGCAAATTTAGATTTTCTAAAAGTGAAAACATATCTTATGAATTTCTGTCACTTTCATAAATTATTGAATCACAGTCAAAAAACTAAAAAAGAAGTGACTTTCCCCAAAAAGTAATGTTTAAGTGGCGTAAGGTTTTAGTTCTCTTTCCCCTCGGGTTTTTATATTAGCAAATACCAGCTATGAAGTGACGCACTTATGAATTTTGGAAGCTCCTTACATCTATTTTGTGAAAACAAATAAGGCGATGTTGAATTTATGGTTGACAAAGTATGTTTTCAAATATGATGCGACAGGAAATTCGGTAACTAGTGGTTTTTACATAGCCGTTTTTCATTTAAATTCACATTCAAATGAATTCTTTATATTTTCACACATACAAAAATACTACTCTTCTTCATAATACGTTGGTCTAGTCGCAAATCATATTTACTTGACAAAAAACGCACAAAAAGGAGAAAAGCTAAACGAATTGAGAATGGATTGCATGAGTATATTACATAATAAAGTAGGAATTGGGTACTGGAGTGGGGAGTAACTTATTATTCACAGTTAAGTAGATTCCCCAGAATAATTTGTTGTAGCAAAGGGGAAATGGGTTCCTTTGTTAGATTTTGCTCAATGAACAAAATAGTTTGATAGTTAAGCAATATCCATCAATCTTTTCGTTCTGAAAGTTGCATGCTGCGTCGAGACAAATGCCACATTTGAAGTAGGATTTTAAGTTTCATTGATTTTTTTGTGAGTCAGGAAGATTCAATCTAAATCTTGCCGGCACCGTCTTTGTTCAGAAACTTTGAAATACTGGTTAGAAATGCAATGATGTATTGTGCCTACAAATGGGCATTGCTCAGGTTAGATGAATGGAAATGGTATGCTGCGAATCTCAAACCACAATTTGTTGCTGTTGCATTTGAAATTAATGACTTAAAAATTTACGTAATGCGTATAGTGCGTACGGTTTATAAAATTTGAGTTCAGTATTATTACACTGGCCAGATCAGATCCAATTATTGAGCATCCCAATGCATTTGAGCGTGAGTGCTTCTGGTAATTTATAAAAAACTATTTTCTCCGAAATGGCTGCCCATGACAAGGAATCCGTGTAACTACGAGTTTCACATAAAAATGAGCAAGTATTCAAAATATGAGCTAAATCATTAGGTTACCTCAGAAGTGGTACCCACGCAAGAGGTGGAGGTAAATAATGTGAGTAAGAAATTTCGAATTTAATGTTTTATAAAGTTTGTGTCAGAATTGGACAAGCAACTATATATGAAGTACTGCTCCAACCGCACAACATATTTTGCTTACTAACACATTCAGTTTACATGAACATTTGGTGGATTGCATCATTCAACTTCAACGTGTTTCTACTGCACTCGTTTTCCTTTCACATGTAAGATAATCAAAGCATGGAAAAACTGCAATTTTGGTCTGAAGCATTGCTCAGGTACTCAATGTGGATGCGCAAAGTCATGAACATAATTGAACGCGTTGCAGCTTTTCCCTACACGGTGCACATAAAAAATAATTGGTTCGAGTATGTTAGACAAATATCGCTTGTTTTATCCTCCCATCCGCTACACAAACGTGGGTAATTTTAATATTCTATATGTTGCAACAAGGAATTTTGACTGGATCAGATAAAATTGTGTCATTGAATGCCCTTAGTTGAAATATAGACATATGTAAGTGAATTTTATTGAAAATACAAGTCATTGATATCAATGTAAGCAGAACTTCAATAATGGTATTACTGATATGATACAATAAAGAAATGCTTCTCATAGGAGAACTTCAGTTAAAAATATATTGACATTACAACGGGAACAGAATGATTATACAAGAATATTCTACCAATTACGTATCGTTTTTACTTCATTTTCATCTCGACCTAAAAGGTGACATCCTTCTATGCTTGAAGTAAGATAACACTTACATAATACTTCATATTTTTATTACATTGGGATGTCTTATACCTATTTATGTCTGGAACAACGTCTACTATATCATCATGTTAATATTCATTTCAATAAAGGCCGACGTGTATCCAAATATTTGTTTCATCATCTAATATTTACTGCTTATACCAAAAGTATAACCTTTTAAGATGTTGTAAGCAAACACAGGATGTTATTACACAGTATTTTATAGTGAATTCCGAGAATAAAGTACAACAGTAAGTCTTCAAAGCAGTAGATAATGGACACGAACATTCCATGGAAATATATAAGAGAGCTTTCTATCATCTGGTGAAAGGTTGAACTAAAGATCTGTTCTACTTTTTCTTAACCACTAAAGGACAACGTTACAAAAAGGAGATGGTTTATTCCTTTTCCAAGAAAATACTTTTTGACATCTGCTTTTACTGTTTGTCTATAAAAAATATTTCGATTATGAACAAAGGACCGGATGTTGCATGATTATCACCTTCGTGATGTTAGCTTAGCTTATTAAATAATGTGTCGCTAATAAGTAGGTGGATGAGTGTAACCTTGGCGATGGAGTTGGGTTCCTCCACATTGATCAACGCAATAAGAAGACAGATAATCTGAAAAGGAGATTTGAAAGCAAACGACATATTTTCCTGATGATATTCCAAACAACTTTTGCCAATAATTTTTGGCATTACTTCCGCTTCTGAAAAAAGCTATAGAAGAGAAGGTTTCTAGTCATTTTTCGTCGTTGTTTGTTTTAAATGATGCTGGGATGTGACACGGAGAAAGTCTGAGTGAAAATCAATCATCAAGATTACCGGTATTTAATGAAGCCTTAAACATCCCTTAGAACAGAATAACTTTTGAACTTATACTAAACTCTATCTCTCCCTTCTAGTGCTTGAATCTCTTTGACTTATTCAACTTTCACTCAGGTTATGCTTGCTACATTCATCTATTCCACTTACGAAATGCCCGACTGCCTTATTTCTCTTGTGAACAGAACTAGATATGTACTAAATATGAAGACTGAAATATGTTGTAGGTTAGGGTCCTTTTCAACAACAAATGCAATACGAGATAATACTCTCACAATTTGTACACTGCAAATTATCGTCGACTACGGAAAACATTTGTCCAATAGACACTTCAGGCCACCAATTTTGTTCATTTTTTCTGCAACTAAATTTCTTCTGAGTGAGTGAGTTGGGGTCACATTAAACATTCGTGCGCTTTGACGTATGCGACATGTTTATGTTTAATAATCATATAAACGAAATGAATGGTATTTTGTTTGAGTGAAATTAGCTTAAAAACTGAACTTTCAGTTTGCAAGTTTCTTTAGGGATATATAATAGTTATAAAGGGTTTGTGGAACTCATTGTGAGCCAGTTGGGCTTATAATTTAACAACATATCCTCTTAAACTCATCTATCATTCATAAAACCTCTGTTGAATGAACAAACTACGCAGTTGTACCAGAAAAAATTCTCTCATTTCAAACACGGATAGTAACGTTTTGATCGTTGAAAAATTTTACACTACAATTCGCTCGATTTCGGGCGTTTTTGAATAAATAGAGCTGAAGTAACAACAGCTCTGTTATTACCTGAAGGGAACCTTAGCAGTACGACAAATCAGTAAACAGTTAATCTCTTTGTGAAACGAACAAGGCAAATAATAAGTGAAAAACCGGAACATGCTTATAGTCTAGACAGGGTTATAAAAAGAAATTCTGGAGAATAGGACAAATATTGGGCTAGATAAAAGAGAAAGATGAGAGAATAAATATAGTACAGTCCTGTTGGGTTTAGATGTTTAAGACGCGCACAGTTTTGTCATTCAATTTTATTTGGTACATCCCTGTTTACTGTGATACAAGGCATTCCTTCCCTTTGAAGTTTTTGTTTATATTCTAATTGCTTTCAAATTATTAATGATGAGATCCTTTCATATTTTAAGTATATTACTTTGTGAATATTATTTACAGACTGCCAATAATTTCTTGTATTAGTTGAAGTTTTAGAGTTGGTAGAACTGAAATACGTTCTTTTGCTGTTATTCACATTGTAAAAACATCTTAAATCAACATGCCAACATTCTCGTTGAAAAATATAATAGCATAGTTTGTACCCTTATTTAGCTTGTTTCTGAAATATATACGAACTACAAAACCTTTTCATAAGATTACGAGTACGGAAGTATTCTAATCAACCATTTACTGTAAGATGCTTTTTTGTGTGAAACGACATGTGTCGACGACGACGACAAACTCGTTGTCAGTGACATAATCTTTTTTAACCACAAAACATGCATGTGTGCAAACGTACAGTTCTCTGGAATTCGTCAACACGCGTGTTTACTTTATCTCGCCACGTTTCTTGACACGCGTAAAAATCGAGTGGTAAATAATTACAATCGCTTGTTCGGAAACATGAAACACTATCTGCTTAGAAATTACGTGAAGAAGACGTTACATAACCAGTCACTTGCAGTAGGCAGGCAGATCGTCCTTCCGGGTATTATAATCTCCCGCCTTGTAAATTTGTTAACCTACAAAGGATAGACGACGTTTCAAAACTCCCAATACATTGCACATAAACCAACGTTACAGAGTAACTTAATACAAGAATTTGATTTCTTTCACACGATCAGAAAAATAATGAAGCTAAGTTATTATAAAGATGCGTTCAATAGAGCTCAAACATGTAAGATAATAATGAGGTAAATGCTACATAAGTTTTATTATCTAGCCATTATGACGCCAAACAAATTGGCGGACAATCTTATGACGTAGTAAATAACCATACCTTAATAAATAATTGTAAGGAAATTCAAGTACCTCCGAAAAACGTTTGCTGTCAATCGCAATTTTGTGTAAAGAAGCCATATAAGCATTACCACAAAATAAACTGAATTCGACACCAAAGCTCAAAATTGTACATATTCGTATTTACCTGCTCCAAATTCAATCCTGGTGTTACCGAGAAGTGTTGATGGCATTAACATTAGTATATAAAGTTGGAAAAGTACTTTGAGAGAGACGGTTACTAAAAGTATTTGGAAATAGTCAAAATCTAGTTTTCACTACTGCTCATTTGATTATTTAAGACTTGAGGTATTTTTAAAATATTAGATTCTCTACTACTCTACTTGAAGTGTCTAAGTTTCAGTTATCACATAATTTGCTTGATTTTGCTATCTATTTATTGACGGGAATAAAAAACCTTTCAGCTTGGCTTAGTACTATAATACGCACAATACAATTGAAAAAATAGTTAGAAAACCTATTTTCGTCTTTTAGAATTAGAAATAGCACAAGCATCATGCAAATTAACAAAATGAAAAGTTGTTTTGTTTGTGAACCGATCAAAAGAAATTTTGTTCTTCAAAGCATACGTCGGTTGCTGCCTATATAATATATAAATTACTTCCTAACAACGGACGTAGAATGATAAAAATAGTTTTAACAATAAAATGTGGCAGAGAATTCTGCAGCAATGAAGCTTGCATGCTTCTTTATAATTAATCCCCTTCAAGAGTTACTTGATCTTCCATTTGTGAGAGAAAACTATACGTCATCTCTTTGTTTTCTGGGGATCGCTTCTATGCTTGTCTGTTATACCACTGACAAAATAAACACATTATTTTCCTACGCAAATTCAAAACGAGTATTTCGAGTTCGAGCAAGTTTAACATAATTTTGGTTTCTATCGCTTTTATTCATGAAACCACATCAAGGCAACTCTTCTAAATTGACAGTGAGCCAAATAATTCGGTTAACTGGTGACAACGCAAGAATAACTTAATTAATGTAGACAACTTTCGTTTTACTTTTTAAATTTGTAGTGCTTATTTATATATTTGTCACCATTTAATATGTGTTAAGAATTGGAATGCATTGTATTCTTTTACGTTGTCCTCTTACCGGGTTACTTGGGATTAGTCAAATTTCACTCAAAGCAAAAACAATCCTGCGTCAACTTTTCGTTTGAGTGAGTAAATCCCTTGTACAAAGTATTTTGTTATCAAGCTAATCCTTCAAATGAAAGTTTGAATAAGAAAATATTAACACTACTTTGGAAATCAAGCACTGATTATGTAAAAAGGTTAAGGTAAGGTAACCATTCATAACCTTCATTATTATCAATTTAATTTCGTCTAGAACCACTAACGCCGCCAATTACTGGATTTGTGGTTTTTATCCGCTTCATTATTCATATTCCTCTATAACTTAAGTCTGATCCCGATTGCTATATTCCCAATTCACGGCGGAACTCATATTTCAGATGGCGTTTTGAAGTTTTGGTTCGGAAAGAAAAAACTGAACACGTCTATTATGTATAAAATATTACGAACGAAAGTGCGAAAATCAACACTAAACTTCCTAGATTTAGAAATACACGCGAGTGTGCAACACAAAATAAATTTTGGTTACGTAAAATAGCACTGTCGAAACTACGACTGCTTTCTCTACTTTGCTTTTGAATAAAGTTTTTCATCGACTGGTTTGGTATTCCAGAAATCCCCATCTCAATTTAGAATGACGCATTGAACTTGAACGGTTTGAGACGTTTTGTTAAAGTTTAACAGATGATGTTTCTTTCAGAAAGCAAGCTTATTTCCTTCGCGTTTTGAAGTGTTTACCTAATGTGAAACTTGTCTGACATATGGACCGTCGCTATCTCAAACCTTTGAACAATATTGCACAACTCATGGTTTATATAACAAATGAATTTCCTTATTCATAAACCTTGTAAAGTATATATTAAAATTTCCGATGTAAGTTACATTGTACAAACTTTACTAACCAAAAAATGGGATATTAAACAAGATCAACCAGTACCAGCATTCCATCGCTTTTACCTGCATTTATTTGTCACTGCTTTTCTTTACTTTTCTCTCTCTCGAGACAACAGTGTCCCTGGCATTTCTTTACGGAATCAGTGGACCGATCATTCAGACACTCAGCACCTTAAGATTGGGTGTGTTAGATGATAGAAGAAGTGGATCCGGAAAAAGGTGACTTCTGAGACCTTCGCAGACTTTGGTTTGCTCCAAAAATATGCATGAATGAAAGACAGGACATTTTATGTGCGCTCGGTTTTGTTTCGGGGCATGAAAGGTATTTGAAGCCCCACATTTGGTGATACTGAGTTATTTTTCATTCTTATTTTTACAAAGCAGCGTTCTGTGATGACAAATGTTGATATGACCTACATAGAGCCAGTTTATGTACCATTTTTAATAATGACATGATGTACACAGCAGTTATTAATTTAAAGACACGATATTTTTTGTTTGGCAAGAACTGTGTTGCAGTATATCGATGATAGGTACATAAATAATACATCCAACTGACGCTCTAAGAGTGTATATGCGACATTAACCGAGAATTCATAATTTTTTGCACCAGTGTCGAGATATGAAGATTTGACCCCATAGGGTCCACCTTGGAAACCACTATTTTGTATGCCAGTGAAATATTATTGGATTTGGAATTGATATCAAATTGATTTCAATTTTTCTGCCACTAGTTCTAACTTTTGGCACTCGAATCAACCTTCCAAGACCTTCCGTTCCGGAGATATGAATTGATTTAGAATTTTCACCATCGTATAACTACATACTTCTTCGAAACTTTTTACACGCACCCTAGATACGTAATAGTGTATTGTTACCCTCAATGCCTTTAAGGTCTCACAAGCAATAACATAGCGTTAGTGTTAAACTCACGGATTTTTCCAAAATGGAGTTTAAATATGGTTGAATCACATCAAATAACTCCACACAGAAAAATATCAGGTGCTAAGATGCCATTTGTTACCGTACGGCCAGTTTGAATTAAAACCGGGAAGTGCCTTTATAAATGCATTGTTAAGGCCCACGCGTTAGTCAGCAAATGTAAAATTTATGAAAATCACTCCATAATACTTTCATGATTATAAAAACGGTGAAGATGAATCAAAACTTGAAAATTTCAAGAAATTTGCCAAATGCGACATTGGACTATTTTTTATGAATCCTTAAAAGCAAGTTCGAATGTATAGCTTCCATACTCCAACGTTTGTAACCTTTCCCAAAATTATTATATTTCAATATAATTTATCATCAATACAAAGTGGCAACTGTGAAAACTAAATCATACCGATTTTATAACTATGAAAGCATTATGGGAGTGATTTTTCATAAATTTTATTATTTTTGGCTGACCTACCGTGGGCATACCAATGCATTATAAAGGCATCCGGTTTTATTCAAACTGCCGTACGGGAACAATGTCATCTTACAGCTGATATTTCTGGGATTTTGATGTGATTCAACTATTTAAACTCATTTTGGAAAAATCCGTGATTACACTACGCTATGTTGCTTGGTCAGAAGAAAAAAGGACGTCAAACTCGTCCTAATTAGGAGTACTTTTAAATTACAAATACGTGATTTTGCAGGACTGGGGGCTTGACTTATTAAGATGCTAGGATTGGTGTTTTTAAGTTTTATATGCCTGTATTACAATATTGCAGGACCAAAATCTGGCCGTTTATAATTTAAATAAGTTCCTAAAATCTCGTTATTTCTGGTATTCACACGCTCTTAAAAGGTTTTGAATATTATTCGGTTGCATTACTTTTAACGTTGACCTTGTACGTTAGAAAACAGAAACGGTTTTGTCGACCTCATAATGTCTTGGACAATGGTTTACAAAAACCTCTTGTTTAACTTATTTAAAGTAGGTCAATTGAAATAAATATAATCTTTAAATTATGTATATTTATTACAAAACGATAACAGATGTTCTGTTTAGTAACCCATGGTTTTGACACGTGAGACAGAATGGAAAGTGAAGATGTATGCAAACGTAGGAGAGTGCCACTCAAAGGAAACATTGCAACGAGACCTCAGAAAGAAGTTGCCGTTTTTGGGCACAAAGATTGAATCCAGTACAATGTCTATG
>LJIJ01001173.1:0-54430 GCA_001718145.1 Orchesella cincta
GTGGTTTTGGGGTCGTTATTGGTGTTTTGGCTGTGTTTGTGTGAGGTCGTTCTGTTTTTTTGGTTAGTTTGTGGTGATGTTTGGTGGTCTTTGGGCTGGTTGTTTGTTTTTTGGTGCTGAGGGTCCGGCTGGGTTTTTTTGTTGATGTTGGTGTGGATGTGTGGGGGTGGTTGATGGTTTTTTTGTTTTTTTTTTTTATTTTATTGTTTGTTTGGGGTGTCGGGTACATATGATGTCACGATATTTCAATCAGGTTACTCAATAGTTTATTTCTCTACAGTTTTCACTTGAAATCGTTGATTTTATATATGGATGGAATCTGAACGGCCAGAAGCAGTGTTTTTTTGATATTTTTTTTTATCAAGATGGTTTATTATTTGGGACCTAAGGACATAAGGATTTATAACGCATGATTGAGGATATGAAATAAAATTTTTATTCCCGTTTGTGAATCTCTAGTAGGAGTAGTTCATGGAAAGGAATGCAACGAAGAATGCGTTTTTTACAGCTGGAAAATTTCTTACAAGATGAGTGGGGAGTTTTTTGGCGTCATATAATATGGCTTGTGTTTTAATAGGCATAAAACAGATAAAGACCAATGGTAATTCTGATATTTAATGTTTTAACAAAAAATTGTTCATAGATAATATTAATGATTGAGTCCTCTATGACAGCAATTAATTTCATCATTTTACGCCTTTTAAATGAATCAGCTTGAAGTTGAGAGAGTCAGCTTCTACGCGATCCAATATTTTTGTACAGTTTGAAAAATCTATAAACTGAGGCAAATTCAAAAGACTTTTGGTGTGTATCCTTCCGAGACTTCAACATTCCAATTTGTACAACTCATGTCTACCAGAATATCGGTAATTAAATACGGTGAGTAAAAATAATGATTTATTTATTGGTATTAGTGTGCAGAATTTGTGACGGGTATTGGATTTATGTAGATGTTGTGGGGATTTTTATGGTAAGAGATGGAGGAATATTCTTTTTAATAGTTTAAGTGAGGAGAAGCTTCAGTGGGTTTAACCCTAGGACATATGATACACTTTATGTGTACTATGTACCATTAGCTTCGCTTAGAGCATAATACCATTTGCTCGAAGGCAATGAGCACACACTTGCCCCCAGAGCTAACAGAATCTATATCAACACCTGTTGATCCAGTTCTTTCCTTAGCATCTTTGTGCATTCCACGATCAGTCGATAACCTTTAGTCGAGAGAGAGTCCAAGGTACGCGTGCGTATGCAGCTATCTAGTGAACCAGGGGTGTATATTTTATTATGGATCCATGTCGAAGTCAGGTAGCATAGTGATCAGTTACGTACCGCCTTATGGAGTTTTCCACAACGGTCCATAAAAACAATTATCTTGTTAGTCCCAAAAAGGTAGGATATTAATTGTGCGATGAAAGACAAGTAAGTTGAGATGAAGAGCAAAAATGTTTTAGCAGACGGGTAAGTGTTTCGGATTCTACCGACCTCTGATGGGTTAGTGGCCCAGGCACGGTTCCCGCTCACTCTGCTGTATAGCTTGATAAATAGTTAAGTACGGTAGAGGTAGAAAATATACATACGGGCATTGGAGACAATGAAACCGGTGGAAGGTACTTTCCTTTGTTTGCATATATGTATTGGCTTCGGGATCGGGTGGTTACTACTTACTACTTGCTTAGTTTCTATTTAATATTTTTTGGCAATTTAGAAAGCGGAGAGTATCAATATTTGTTTATTGTATCTGTGCCATATGTAAGATTAATTGGTGTAGGTGGTAGAGAGAGACAAAATATATAGGGTTGTTTGTTCGGCTATTGTATTGAAAAATGGTCAATCATTCCTATCCCAATTTTTATGGTATCCAAGAGGATGAAGGGGATTATATATTGGAATATCGCCTTTAAATGCCTTTTGTAAAATGTATATTCTGAAAATATGTCATTAGTTCGTCATTTAATTAGAGAATGCACTTTACGCATTGTGTATATTTTCCGTAGCATGATGTTTTGAATTTACTAAATTCACTTGATCGGATGGATTTATACATAATATTTTAGGTTGCGAAAAATTAGTTCCAAGCATCCGAGAAATTCTTTGGAACTCTCTTTTAGCTGCAAGTATCCTTTGTTAAATATTTTCATTGCCGTGAATAGTACACAAAAGAAATGCATCAAGTAATGGTCAATGTCATTGCTTTAAAAAATCTCACGACTATTTGGGATTTGCATCTCAAAACCGCTTTGATATAACGAAGGATTTTGCCCGAAGATGTGCAGCCAAGATTTTGATAACGTTTCTCTTAAAAACGCTTCACCGTAATTACGGTGCTGGCAGGTATTGGCAGCTAAGTAACGTGGGCTAATCGTTGACGAAGGGGTTAGTTCATGAGTAGTGTTCATTTGCGTGTGAAACTACAGCCGTCTAAAACATTACTGTACATAGTTCTTCACTTATAGCATATAATATCGGGCCAGCGATGAACACATATTAAATATTATATAGAGAAGCACCTTTCTGCTTTCTTAATTTGGAAATCTCGCTAATAGAATAAGGATGAGTCACTAGTTTCAAACCGGTCTAGGTCATGATATCTATAGGAGTCTATCAAGTTTGGGGGGGTTTGGTGGTTTTTGGTTTGTTGTGCGAAGGGTGTGCGAAGAGAGAGAGCGAGTCCTACCAGAAATCAACAGACCAATCCTTTAATGATCTCGTCAAAAAAAAATGCGTCTGTTTGAACAGTACAATTCTGCGTTCTGGTACCTGAAAGGGATTTTTATTTATTGACAATTGGTTTTCTACGCAGGGTACTATATAAAACAGGCAAACTTATGTTAGAAAGTTCGATAAGATGCAGGGCGAGCCTACATTAGGAAAATTATCAAGATACTTGGGAGGCCGATGATTTTTCTTGTTTTTTTCAATACACTTCGAAAGACGCCAGGAAATAACAAAGGATAAATTGCACATTAATTTGGACTGTACCAACATTAATAAAACCCTAAACATGTAGTCTATAGTCTGATACATTTTATTTTATAAATTTGTATATGAATACATGGCTGGTGTACGTATGTGTCAGAAGAAAATGTGAAAAAAGGCGTTAATGTCATAGTTTATGACCATCAAGGCCCTAGTACGTTTTGTAATTTAATATGGTTTTAATTGACTCCTTGTAAACAGATGGAATATGATGTTGCAGAGTGTGGGATGTATGTACAAATATCCAAAGGAAATTCTCCAGCCCGTTTTGGATGCAAGTAAAACAAATTTGATGGCAGCGAGTTGCTGATAATGAGCCTTACGTACCTCATTAGCATGTACTGTGAAATTTTGCTCACTGTTTTACAGATTGAATCCACCTTCAGTTTGGGAAATCAGCTGTTCACACTCGGTCTCAAAGGAATCCTCCTGGATTTTCTTCAAAACTGTGGAAGATATGGGTGAGGTCGACTTGAACGCAGCACCATCAGGATCTTTTATAGGCAATTATATTCAACGCAGCTTTATGTTTCTACTATAGCTCATGATCCTCATTCATGCATTTGGTGTTAGTGAGCAATCTTTTTGTCGAACAAAACGAACCATTTAGTATAAAAGAGGAACAATTGCTATGCATTTTATTAACTCTAAACAGAAATGACGTAACAAACCACTGCTTAATACAATTTTAAAACTATTTGAAACCAACGGACATCCTCTTATATTTCACAGTCTGTTGGCTTACATGCTTGCAAAATCAGACTTATATTTAACTATGGGTGGCGAAAGGAGAAAATGTACTGGGATCTCCACTCATTAACGCTTATCCGTACCATCAATATGAGGTCCTGGAAATGTGGTGTTTAGGCTCGGGAATTTCACAAGTCTTTGATAACAATTTCAGTTTGCGGTTTGACAACGATCATGAGCAATTTCAAGTGCATTGCTGGTGTTCAGCAGATATATTGGGTGTCTATCGTGGCAACAAGAAAGCTTACCTACATAAATGACTTCCTATACTGGAGTATGACTCAGTAAGTATGAGTGTGTCACGTACCACCGACGTTCCTTTCCATCATTGCATGGACAGGTATTCCAGTCATCCGGATACTCAAGATCTGAATCTCGATGATGATATTAATTCCAAACCTTGAATGATTGGATTAAGAAATAACTGTCCATGCAATGATGAAAGAAGTGGTGTACGTGACACACTCGTACTTAACTGAGTCATATAATATAGGAAGTCATTATGTAGGTAGCTTTCTTGTCTGATGACCAAATTATCTGCTGAAAGCAATGCACTTGAAATTGCTCATGCTCGTTGTCAACCGCAACTGAAATTGTTATCAAAGACTTGTGATTTCCCGAGCACTAAAACACATTTTCCAGGAACCTTCATATTATGGCTACGGATAAGCGTTAATGAGTGGAGATCCATATTTTCTCCTTTGCACAGTAATATAAGTCTGATTTGGAAGCATGTAGCCACAGCTTGTGAAATATAAGAGGATGTCCGTTGGTTTCAAATAGTTTTAAAATTGTATTAAGCAGTGGTTTGTTACGTCATTTCTGTTTAGAGTTAATAAAATGCATTAGCAATTGTTCCTCTTTTATACTAAAATGGTTCGTTTTGTTCGACAAAAAGATTGCTCACTAACACCAAATGCATGAATGAGGATCATGAGCTATTGCGTAGAAACATAAAGCTGCGTTGAATATAATTGCCTATAAAAGATCCTGATGGTGCTGCGTTCAAGTCGACCTCACCCATATCTTCCACAGTTTTGGAAGAAAATCAGGAGGATTCCTTTGAGACCGAGTGTGAACAGCTGATTTCCCAAACTGAAGGTGGATTTCAATCTGTAAAACAGTGAGCAAAATTCACAGTACATGCTAATGAGGTACGAAGGTATTATCAGAAATGTTGCATCAAATTTGTTTTACTCTCATTTCCAAACGGCTGGAGATATTTCTTTGATATTTTGTACATACATCCCTTACACTCTTGCACACATATTCCATCTGTTTAAAGGAGTCAAAATATAAATTACAAAACGTACTGGGCCTTGATGTCTAAACTATGACATTACGCTTTTTTCACATTTTCTTCTGACAAATACGTCCACCAGCCATGTATTATTACAATTTATAAAATAAAATGTAGTCAGATAAGACTATGTTAGGGGTTTATTAATGTTGGTACAGTCAAATAATGTGCAATTTTATTTGTATCTTCCTGGCGATCTTTAAAGTGTATTGTAAAAAAACAAGAAAATTCGGTCCTCCCAAGTATTCTTGATAATTTTCCTAATGTAGGCTGCTTGTATCTTATCGAACTTTTAACATAAGTTTGCCTGGTTTATATAGTACCTGCGTAGAAAACAATTGTAATAAAAAAACCTTTCAGGTACCAGAAAACAAGAATTTTATGTTCAAAAGAGCATTTTTTGAGGAGTCATTAAAGGATTGGTCTGTTTTCTGGTAGGATGTCACTACTTTTGGAATTGCTGTGACCACCAAGTATAAGTAGACCGGTCTGTATATATATCTACACCATCTTTTTCTTTAGCGGATTTCAAATTAAGGAAGCAGAAAGGGCCTTATATTAATGTAACTTCACCGGCTCACGAATATTTTGCTTAGTGAAGAACATAGTAAGTAATGTTTAGAGCTGTAGATTCACACAGCAAATGACTACTACTATGACTAACCCTTCGTCAGATAGCCAAACGCTTTACCTTTCAGATGATATGCAGAGCACCGTAATTGGTGAAGCCGTTTTTAAGAGAAACGTTATCAAACTTGCTGCAACATTTCTGATAATCCCTTCGTATATCAAAGCGGTTTTGAGATGCAAAATCCATATCCGTGGATTTTTTAAAGAATGACATTTGACCTATACTTTGTGTGTCTTTTTGTGTACTATTCACGCAATGAAAATTATTTCAAAAATGAATACTTGCAGCTAAAAGCAAGAGTTCCAAAGAATTTCTCGAGCTTGGAATATTTTCGAACCTAAAATATTATGTTTAAATCCACCGATCAAGTTGAAATTTAGTAAATAAACATCATTTGCTACGGAAATTCCACTGCGTAAGTTCATTTCTATTAAATGACGAACGTATGACGTATTTTGATTTCCATTTCAAAAGGCATTTAAAGGCGTATTCCATATATTCCCTCCTTCATCCTCTTGGTCCAAAAAATTGGATAGGAATGTTGACACATTTTTCCTAAATGCCGAAACAACTATTTATTTTGTTGTTTTACATCTATAAAAATTATTACATATGCAGATACATAAACAAACTTGAGTATTCAGCTTTCAAATTCCAAAAAAATATTAAAACTGAGACTAAAGCAAGTAGTAAGTATACACGATCCCGAAGCAATACATTATGCAACAAAGGAAAGTTCCTTCCACCCCGGGTGCTTTCATTGATCCAATGCCGTTGTATATTTTCTCCTACGTATTAAAGTATTTATCAAGCAAAGCAGAGTGGCGCAGTGGAACCGTGCTGGGCCCATAACCCAGAGGTCGGTAGATCGAAACTACCCTCTGCTAAAACATTTTTGCTTTCATTATTACTTGTTTTCATCGCAACATTAATTCTATTTTTGGATAAAAAGTAATTGTTTTTGGAGCGTTGTGAAATCATAGCGGGTCGTATATATGCTCCTGCTAGCTGGATCATATAAATATACACCCCTGGTCACTGCTGCTGCATACGGAACGCGGTACCTGACTCTGCTCTCGCCTAAGGTTACGAGATGTGAATGCACAAGATGCTAAGGAAAGAACTGGATACAGTTGTTGTTGCTTCTGTAGCTCTGTGGCAAGTGTGTGCTCATTGCCTTCGAGCTAAATGTTTATTGCTCTAGCGAAGCTATGTGTACATAAGTCACATAAAGTATATCCTAGTCTAGGTTAAAGCCATGAAAGCTTCTCCTCACTTAACTATTAAAACGAATATTCACTCCACTTCTTACCATAATCCCCACAACATCTACATAAAATCATACCCGTCACAAAATTCTGTATACCATACACTAATCATTATTTTACTCACGTATTTATTATACCGCATAAATTGTAGCATGAGTTTTAATGGATGTTGAAGTTGATACAACGAAAGTCTTTTGAAAATTTGCTTGCTTTTGATTTTTACAAACTGTACAAAAATATTGGATCGCGTAGAAGCTGACTTCTCAAACTTCAAGCTGATTCATTTAAGAAGGAGCCGTAAAAATGATGAATTATTGCTGTCATGAGGTCATATTATTATTATGACATTTTTTGCTTAACATAATATCAGGAATTACATTGGCCTTTTCTGTTGTTGTTGCTTTTAAAAAAAGCCTATTTTGAAGCAAATATATTGTAGAATTTTCCAGTAAAAAAGCATTTTCGTTGCATTACTTTCATGAAATCTATAGAGATTCACAACGGAATAAATTTTATTTCTATATAATGCGTATCAAATCCTTTTCCTTAGGTCCCAAATTATCAACACATCTTTGATAAAAAAAAATATCAAAAAAACACTGCTCTGGCCGTTCAGATTCATTTTAATGCAAGATTCAAGTGAAAATGTGAGAATGAAACTAAATTGATACTGATTGAAATATCGTAGTAGAGAAAACTGAGCGAGGTGAAACTGAGATTGAATGTTAGGCCACTGCGCTTATATTTTATTCCCGTATCGGTAGATGACTGCTTGTTATCATATATTAACTTATGATGTCAAAGTTTGATTAAATGAGCGCATTCTAGTGCTTATCTGCTTGCTTGTGAGGAGAACATTTTAATTTCCAAACCAGAATTGACGGTTATAAGTAACACTTGAGTATACAGTCTTGACATTCTTCACAAGCAAAAAAAACTATTTGAATACCACTACATAATTAAAGACAATTTAAAGAGTATCGTTGACATAATCACCAACATCATCTGTCCTGAATTCTTACAACGCAGCAAAAATATAAATGATTCACTTCAGCAAAAATTTTCATCACAGGAATCACTAGCAGCTGGAGTATCGTCCAATTTCGTAGAAATTTATGAACTTGGCCAATAATCAGCCCCAACGGCTGAACTCCCTGTCGGTTTAAATCATTTCCACAAATATAAGGATATTCATAAATTTCAGTTTTTGCTCCAATGGCATCAACTGATGAACAAGAAAAATACTTTTGTATAAAAACATCACGATGAAATTCATTACATTGCACAACTGAGTTTACAAACCCTACGTTAAAAACACGGCGTATTTCATCTCCATAAAAATTCCGTTGATATTTCAGCTATGCTCGCAACAGGTTTTTCATCTGGATGGACATGAACAGCATTTTTCACAACTTCGGTGGATTCCACACCTTCGCAAAGAAAAAAATGGTCGTCAGCACCAGGTTGTCTGGGAAACATTCGATGAGGTGCGAAAAAGCTTGGACAAGACACGAATTCCAGATGACATCCTTGTGATGCCCAGATTTCCTTCAATTCCTCTCCGGCAACCCAGAACCCTATAGATAAGATTCTTTTTTGAAAGGAATTAAACATAATAGAAAAAAGACTCGAACATTTCTCACACCCATCGTGAAAAGCATTTTTGCAATTATTCTTGAAAAACTGGATTGTTTGCGATCGCCAGTGTCAGCAATTGCAAGTTGCAGTCCC
This sequence comes from Orchesella cincta, assembly GCA_001718145.1. NCBI lineage: Eukaryota > Metazoa > Arthropoda > Collembola > Entomobryomorpha > Orchesellidae > Orchesella > Orchesella cincta. Next base: position 8,660 of record LJIJ01001173.1, read on the forward strand.
TTTGATTTTGCAGTAGGAAGATGCATCTCTCCAATTCTGGTTTAAAACAAATACTACTAACTATTTCTCGTCTAAAAAAAAGTAATATTAGAAAGTGGCCGTGTATACGCGTTGGATTTTGTCTCCAAAATAGGTCTTTCCATCCCGTGAGCAATATTCAGTCAGTTTTGATTCTGTTTTAGGAGTGCTCTCAATTTCATTTGGCAGTTCACGCTCGCAAAGAGTAAAATGGTCATTATAACATGTTCGCTCGATATACTCTTCTCATGCAGTGTTACTCACAAGGTAAGTAAGTCTTCAAAAATATGCTTTTTTTACCCATGCAACTAGCTGCGTGGTTTGCAGCAAGCTGATTTCCCGTTGAACGTTTATGCTAATAAAATCAAGAGGAATTCGATTTTTGACAAGCGGTCAAAAATGCTCTCTGGGGAATCGTTTGAATGATCTACCACCAGAATTTCAGATCATTTGGTCAAAAAATGAATGAGTAAATCGTGTTCGGTCGAATCACTTCCAGGTCGCCCCAGCAGAATAGTCTCATAGTACCCCAGTTCAAATTTGAGTCTAATGACTAAGTTTTTTATGGTGTTTCTGTAAGGCAATATAACTTTTTCGTTTCAAAACTAGAAATTTAAAAAGTGTTGAATTCGCCTGAAATCACTGAATTATAAATCAAACACTAATTTGTTCTACGAAAAATGGGTAGAGTAGGCCTATTAGGGGACACAATGCATCGGTCTTAAATATGACGTATCCTGCTAACGAGGATGGTAGAACACTCAGCGGCTCCCCATTTAACTGATATTAAATGGCCGTAAATTTTTGAAAATAATAAGAGAAACCCCTATAGTTCTTTTCGTACCTGGTTCGGAGAACACTTGTCCGATTTAAGACCCATGATTCAATAACCAGGCGGGTTTTTTTATAAGAGCAAGTGAAGATGCGAACACAGTTCTAGACTCATCTGTATAGGAACCTCGACCTGCGACTATCCCAGTTCTAATTCATTTTGTATAAGAAGTTTTATTACGATGACAAGTCTTTTTTATTTGTTTGAGTGTTATCTCAGAATCTATAAAAAATAGGATACTTACCCTTTTTATTTCACCCTCAAACATCAGAAACACGGACAAAGCATCCAGTGTTCATTATTACATAATTATTCTGTTAATTTGAACGTATCCCAGATTCATAAATGTAGTTATGGGTTTAAGCATTGCAGGATTTGATTTTGATAAAACGGTTGCAAAGTGACGAAACAATTAAGCAAATGAAGACTATGGCCTGAATCTGACCCTTTTTTGTACACACCTATGCAGCGGAGACTTTGGAAGGGAACAACAAATCAATATACTTGGGTAGTGATGGGAAACAAATAATAATTAAACAAACACAGTTTTATGCGGTGGTAATACAAAATTTTATTGCTAAAACATTGAATAAGATGACTTAACAAATATACAGTATACAGTCACGTTTACCGAGCAGTAGAACATTATTATGCTAGAATTCTTACTCTGTAATTAAACCTTCTCAACAAATACAAGAAATTATAAAGCTTCTATCCGAAACTTATTAAATGTTCAAACATTAAAATTAATTTTAATAATTACTTATTCCAATTAAATTTTATTTTAATCAAAATATTTTAAGCCCACAAACGTACATAATTAAATCGATTAAACAAACTAGGCTGTATTTTTCAAACCATTTTTACACAGTTCTAAAAAATTAATTTGAAAATCTCGCGGTTAACCAACCAAATTGGCGATAAGCCACTTTACACTCAATCTCCTTTTATAACGCAACAAATTGCTTCTACTTATTTAAGAGCCATTTATTGACATACGAATGTTTATTTGAATATTACACACCTTGCTGTTTGTACAGCTATTATGTGTGTAAGCGGTTAAGGTCTGATTTTTCGAGCTGTTTAAACCTTTTTGTAAGCCTCATATTATCCAGAAACATATATCCTTTCAAATCACATTTTTGCAGCTTTAATGTTTTCAAACGGTTTTCAAATTTGTCATTTGTAATCAAATTATGTAATGACGCGTGAAATTTCAAATATTTGGCTAACAATTTATGTTACAGCAAATTACATGCCGACTGGACCGTACCTTGGTTTAGTCTATGGCTTGTATATGCTGATATTGGTGTTATTTTTTTGCCATCAAGATTTTACGTCTAATCATGTCTAAACAAATGAAATTTTTTGAATCTTAGTTAAAAGAGCATCAAACATCTAGCGGACTGCTCGAAATAAGACCTATTCAAAAAAATTGTTTATGAAGGCTGAAATATGTATACAAATATGTGTCTTAAAGCGGCAAAATATGTGGTCAAATATGTGTTTAAATCGTTTAAAACTGGCAAAATTAAATACAAAACCCGAATATTTTGAGTTCAAAATGACCTAACCCACTCTTTAGTTCTAAAATTGAAATTTACATAGTATATATTGAAGTCTGGGCATTTAGTAACACATCTGGTTACCGTTATTTTAATTTCAAAAGGAAATTTCTAAAAATGTTTTAAAACACGAAAACAAGCAAATTTTTAAAATAATGATCTGTTGTGTTACTATGTATGTGATATGCGCTAAAACCTCAAAATATGTGAATTATGCGGTAACAACATATCTTCAATAGACTCCATTTGCGACCAAACGTTTACAACTGAAGAATGTATGAGACACATTTTTATATGCGATGAACAGGTCTACTCAAAATACATTTTGCATATCTATTTACATATCGATCTTATAACTGGCTGAAAGATAATTTGAGTGAAACGGCAAACGTTAAGATTTTTGTCTATGATCCTTAAAACCTTTAAAAATATATGGCGAAACGACTTAATACTTACAGAGCAACCACATGCACACTTAAGAAATTAGTTCCAGGCTACTCATTTTATTTTTTTTTTGCCGCAAACTTCTGAACTTTAAAAGTCAATCGGGCAAACTAAAACCTTGCGGCCGAACCTGAACTAAAAGTATCTTTTTCTGCATAACAAAATTACTCTGGACGTGCTTCATTTTAAAAAACTAGAGGACTTCCTCGTGTCACCAAGATGAACGAAAATCATAGTCATGCTAACTACAGTAACTGCAGTAAACATGCTTCATTGTAAATTTTTTTAAACATTTTAATGGGATATTTTTCATTACATTATAATTTTTCAGACTTATTTAGCGATTAACAACAACAGTTCCCAAAAATGATTTTTGTATGAAAGCCGTCTACATTGCGGCAATTCATTTTACCTAAATTAAACTCTAAACCCATTCAACGTTTTGAAAAGTTTGTACGGCAAACATGATATATTGCCCTATAACCGAACTTTTAACCATGGACAAATGCTAGCTTTATATTAACCGGATCAAAAAAGGGATTAAGAAATCCCGAAGAGTTGGAGGCAATGGAGAAATTCATCATTTTACTTTTTGTGTTACGGCATCGAAAAACCCTATATTATGCGTTCTTGTTTAAAATCGTGGCTACAAAATACATTTTTTGTGGCCACTATTGCTCCAAAAGTTATTTGTTCCTTTGCTCCTCACTACACTAGTTTACTTCGCCACTTGCACATAATATTATGCAATAATATATGGTCGTTTTGTTTCTTCGACATGCTTAAAGGGATACAATTTTCGCCCTGTATTTGTTGCTTTTAGTAACGTGCACAAGTTCAAAACTTCAATGTTTCAAAAATGGAAGTTCAAAGCTGAAACTACATATTTATACACCCAATATGCTGAGCTTCAATTTAAAAAAGAAACAAAAAGAATGCCTTAGTAAGTTAATGCCAAACTTTCAATAAAATATATCTAACTAAAAACTGTCTTTAAACTGTAGCAAATTCTTGCTTACCCCAATTTTCAATACGGTGGGACCTTAGGAAACCACCAGTAAACGACTATTTTATACATGCATGGATTCGCGAATTAAAGGATTTTTTGGCCTAAATAATATTTAAAAACATTCCAATTATATGACTGACAGTCGAATCTCATTGAATGGTTGTAAAGTTTTGACACCTGCCATGGCGACGAAGGATTTTTCGGTACCGCTTATGAATTTTAAGCCCAGACGTACACTGTCAGACTTCAAATTTTAGAACGGAAAAGGTATTTTAAAATCTCAGGTTTGTTCAATTTTTAGACATAAATTAAGAGCTTACAATGATTGTTCTAATCATAATATTACTTGAGTGCCCAAAAACCACGTCGTCGACCGCAAATGTACTCTAAATTGCGTCGTCCCACATATTGATTAGGTTATTCAAAAAACTGTTAAACAAAACCTTGGAACTTGAATATTAAATTTCATTTCGGCTCTTGAATAGGCTTAGGTTAGTCAGAAACATGCCTTTATTATTCTCAGTTTTTGCGTTAAAGTGGGAAAAAACATGGTGTCCGGGAAACACAAACGAGGAAGATCTACAAAGGACTTGACGAACAATCAAAACTTTAAGTACCGGCATACTTTTATAAATCGTTTGTGTGTTCTTCTAATCTGTTAATTTGTAACCTCAACTACATTTTGAGATTATTTTTAAACCTTGAACGCATTCCCAGCCAGTTAGTGAAAGTAACTTGGCATAGAATAGGTATATACTAAAACATTTGTGTACAAAAAGTAATAGCTTAACATAAGATGTATACGGTCCATCTTTGTACAGCTTTACATTTGTTTCAAAATTATATTGCTCCTTTAGTTAACTCATTAAATTATAGTACGATGCTTCTTCCCTGAGAACTTCTACTTTTCAGTCCTGAAAGCAGATACTCTGTAAACCGTGATCCGAGAACACGGAAAAACCGATGAACCGTAGACTAACTGGAAGATCTACAGTGATAAAGTTAAAACGATTTATCTGTCAAAACTAGATTTTGTAGCTTGCGGCATTTTGTTCGCTGTAATTTAGACATTTTTAGCCCTATTAAAATATGTACAAAATTTGACACCAAAGTGATGTCCCTCCTGCTTCATGCTACAGGCACCCTTATTGGCATATTTGGTATAGGGCTCATCTACATACATGCTTCCAACCGGCATATTATGATCCACGCAGTTGTACCTTGTAGCTTAAATTTGCTACTAAATAATTCTTGCGTTCCATATTTTACGCTTAATAAAAGATGGTACTGATAGCACAGTGAGCTAAGATATTATCTAGTCTATAACGTAATAGTAATTGTAATAATAAATTAAAAACTGCAAGGTTGTTTTTGTCAAATAAGCGTTTCAGTCGTGTGTGTGAATACCATTTATTCAGAATAAGGTTAAATATGCCTTATTTAGATAAAACATTGATCATAGCCTGTCATAGTTTGCAATTCTTTTGACGCCAGAATGATATTTATGCTCGGGAAATCATTAACGTTATTGGTACTACTTAACTCTTTCAAGACAGCTTCATTTTGAAACTTTAGTTGCACCAGCATTTTTTCTAAGTTTTAAATTTGAATAATGTTTTTAAAAAGCTATTAAAATATTGTTCTGCATCTGTTTCCATTAGTTACAAAGTATAAGCGTTTGTTAATTCTTTTACGAAAAATAGTGTAACCGATTAAATTAAATAGTATTTAGATGTATTTTCAATGTTCCTGTCTATGTTAACCTCAACTAACCCAACAGTCAGCATTCAGGATCAAAATTTGCATCCCGGGAATGCGAAAGTAGTTTTGAAAATGACTGGCTACAGGTATGTACCTATGGTCGCCATTTAAAATTTCCACATTTCTTAAACCAACCCAATTTCCGATGTATAAATATGTAAACTCGGATGGAACGATTACTTTTTGTCCAAATAGTATTTCAGAACCATACAACAAAGGTACAACGTGTAATGAAAACTTTTATCAGAATTGTTGCAATTCTACTGTGTAACAGACCAAGGGGATACTGTTTTTGGAAATAATCTACACATCTATGACACAATACGATATATTGTTAAAATAATATCTATTGAGTTTGCGACTCATAAGTACATAGTCAAACCGTCAAATATACCACGTAAACTAGTGTTTCAAGACGCTTAAAGCTTGCTTCATATTTAAAAATGTACCACATTTACCACATTTTGTGATCAATTGTATCCACGGATAAAGTTATTTTTACGTTAGGTTAATAAATTCTAACGTGAGAATTACCTGAGCAAAACTTTAAAACCTAGAACTTAACATGGTTCAAAAAGGAATTTACTAACAAAAAAGGATCGGTCAAGTTTTCTCAGAAAATAAACCACTATTGCCACGTTTTTCACAGAATGTGATGATTATTAAACACCAGAAAAAGAATGCATTGTCCCACCACAAGGAGCCCGTCATTGTTAAGCATAATTTCACCAAGCAAAACCTTATCCTTCATTATAAATGATAGAGTACGAAAAACTAAACTGTGATCTACGAAAGACGCCTGCAGATCTTTTTAATATACATTTTGTTACAGAACAACTTGAGACCACCAGTTGTTCTGTAACAAAGTGTATATTAAAAAGATCTGCAGGCGTCTTGATGGCTGGCCAATGTAAATTGCATTGTATTAAAACTTGGATATAATGATATACCTCTGCTGTCTTGGCATAGCGCAGATGTAAACTAATTGTGCGCACACTATGGGCAAAAATTTAACGCTTTTTATACAGTAGTATTCAATTAATTTCAATGCTGCCAAGCTTAAGGAATAATTCCATAATTTCGAACCAAAAATCCAGTGATCACAAGTAGCTGCCATATCCATTCTGTTGCTCAACTGCAAACTGTGGTAAAGTGTAATGTTGAAATGGTAATACCAACTGACCGATTGTGACACGTACTGATGCTTGATATTTGCCTCAAAACTACAAAATTTAGAATTTACATTTTTAAAATACAATCATTTGATTCCGTTAGGTGTCCGCCTGTTTTTAATTTTTTTAATTTTGTACCTATAATAGAGGTTCCAGGCATTTCAATTCACATAATTATCCACATGAATTAAGTCAAAAGATTTCTGGAAGGTAACTTTTTTTCGAACATCTTGAACACGAGAATAGCTGGCAGCATGCACCACAATTAGAGTAAAATCCACTTGACTTTCTATATCTGTTGGATAATATGATAAATTACATGACCATGAAGCTCAATTTTTAACACACACATATATATAAAAGGTTTATTTAATAATAGCGGAGAGCCTTACTCCAGTTTCGTCTGATAAAACTTTTGCCCGAAAGTTATGTATATAAGAAGAGTTGTTCCTTTAAGGCTCCCTAACCACCACTTCATGGAAGGTATGAGTAAGCTCCAATCGACGTGTTTGCCATTTCTTTGGACTGGACAACTTCAAACTCGGCTGCTAAGCGATGACGTAATAAAAATATTACAACTGTCCCTTTTCATAGATTTACTAGAATGGTAAAAAATATTTCAGTATAAGATATCAGAATATACAGATTAAAGTGTTGTCTACTGCTTGTCTGAAAAAGGACATTGAATACGAGATTCTGGTGTGTCAAGAAAGACCAATAAATTACATGATTGCGAAAGCTACCTAATGAATCATCAAATTATTTCGACGTATCATGTCTAGACAAATTAAGCAAATGTAGCTCTTTTAATTGCGTAATTAACAACATCAAGGACATGCAAAAGCTGTGCGAAAATTATGACGCGGAAAAAGGAATTGAGGTGGGAACAAGAAGTAATATACACTTATATGGCTTACCATATTATATCCAGCCTTCTAATTTAGTACCAAATGCAACAATACGCCGGGCCTCTCTCATTGTTGCCCTCTGCATGGAACAGAAAAGCGTGAATGCACCTTATTTGCCATCTCCGAAGTATTACATGGTTTTTGTAGTAATATTGGATCAAAACACCACCCCAAATTTGATACCACGAAATAAAGTAAACTTGTTCTTGTAGTTTTAGGTAGTATTCTGTTTTGGGTGGTGTCCAAATCGTCCGTTTTGGGTTTAAATCTGCAAGGTAGTAATTCATGAAAACTTCTCATAAATATTTGTCGATGTGTCTGGTTTTTATATATATTCTTCAAATATACATAACTTACCTAACCTGGATAGCTGTTAACTTAAAGGAATTCCTCGTCGACCAAGAACGATGTGCACTATTTCCATATGGTCTGCAATGTTTGATGTTGTATCTGCGGATAGTTATATCGAAATATCGGGTATTAATAATTAAATCTGCATTCCAAAGACACATACGGTGTACAAATTATAACTAAGTACATTGTTGCTACAGGGTGACTTTTAAAACGTAAAAGGAAAATGAACGCCACCTCAAAAATACTCAAATCCGCGCATCATCTTTGGCTCGAAGTTAGAGCAAGTTCGCCAAGATGTGCAGCAGAAGGCGGGTGGCGATATAATGGCTTCATGAACAGTGAGATTGCATTAAATGGCATCATAATCATGATGAAATATGATGTAATGTTAACCAACTATTGTTCTCTTGTGGTGGTAGCAATTGCATTACATTTGCGTCCACTTCTAATGTATCTCAAGCCAATTATGAATAACCCACTTGAGAAATGCGTAGTATTCAAGTGGAGGAATGGGCGAATAGCGATGGGAGGACCATTTGGTTAAATAAATGCAGCCATTTAGGGGAGCGATGAATAAAGCCCCCAACAAAAAACCTAGGGAGCATTCATTCCAAATGTACTTTTGCAACCTTAGTAATTTTGGAAACCAGTCCCTGATTTTGTGTTGTCGTTTTACCGTTAAATGGATGAAATAAAGGAGTTTTTAGTCTGCAGGTGTGTTAATGACAAATTACTGTTTATGCAAAACTCACTTTTAACGAGTGTTAGTCTACCAAACCATCAATATGTTTCAGATTATCTCAATGACGTAAGCTATGCTGGACTGTCACAAAATTAGCTTATTAAAATCCAAAAAAATAACAACCATCGATAACACCGTATTTTAATTTTTTAATTTCAACGCATCGTATGTATTTCTCATTTGTTTTAGAATAGGAATCAAGTCCTTATTGTAAGCGGGGGTGGAAAGTTCTCGCCCTAGCTATAAATAAATGAATGACCTGGGCATGAGCCTATTATTCCTTATAGAGTGGGAAGAAACTTAAATCTTTTTAAACACAATAAGATCTATTATTACTCATGCATTTTTTACAATTAAAATTGGGAACGAAGACAAATTGCGTATCCTACCCTAGAAAGTAGCGTGAAATTAAATCAGAATTAACTAAGGAAAGTACAAATTTTTAGTATCAAAAAAATGTATGTACACTGATGGACAGAATTAAATGAACTTTTGGAGGCGTCATGTTTGATTCTCTCTGAGACTTTATTGCATGAATTTAAGTTTACCAAACCACATTTATCATGTAGAGAAGAGTCTGGCGCATCTTCTCCAGCAAAAAGAACTATGATTTTTATGGTCATTTCGAGAGGAGGATACTGTTTTTGTAAAAATCCCCGGAACACGCTGGACAAAAATAAATGAACTTTTAACAAAATTTTAATTACAATTGCTAAAACGTGATGGTTTGTATTATTTTTGGTATGGAATTTGATTATTAGGAGTCCACCTACGTTTGGCTTCCTTTATTGCATTCATGAAGTGGTTCGAAGGTCCTGGAGCAAACTGCGGCGTTGAAGCCACGTCCCTATTTCCATTAGAGACTTGGTCGTTTTTACATGGGGAAAAACCAACATGAGCCGTTGACCTTCAAAGAACTGGTTTAGAATATCAAAATTAAGAAGACCACTGCATATCCAATTGGGAAATAGCATGAAAAGGTCGAAAGTATCACCGAAAAGCCCGAAAGAAGAAGAAAGTTTGCTCTCACGGCTTGAGAAATGTGGGAAATATTTCGCGAGGCTAAGCTTACTACTTTTGTTTCCTCTTCAAAACTCAAAGGAAAGGTCAGGGATGACTTCAGAAACAAGTTTGGTAAAAAACCCATCGAATTTGTTGAATTAAGGATGGGTTTCAAGCAAGAATGGCAAAGGAGAAAAATCTCATTTCAAACGTTAGCCACAGGAAACTAATAAACTCTTTTTAAACTCTACCAACAAGCTTTCTGAGTACTTGAATTGGTAAGTCTATTTGGCTTTGGTTGTAGACGTAAGACGAAATTTAGGCCCTCAAATTTAAGCACACCATGCCCATTGACAAGCATGGCAGTGGAACCATCATGGTATAGGGCTCTAAAGCTTCCAACGGCGGCAGAAAACGGAATTAATCGATGTGAAAGTGAACGCTGAAGTTCTCCTTGGCCTTTTCCTTGAGTTTTGTGGAGGAAACAAAAGTAGTAAGCCTAGCCTCGCGAAATATTTCCCACATTTCTCGAGCCGTGAGAGCAAACTTTCTTCTTCTTTCGGGCTTTTCGGTGATACTTTCGACCTTTTCATGCTATTTCCCAATTGGATATGCAGTGGTCTTCTTAATTTTGATATTCTAAACCAGTTCTTTGAAGGTCAACGGCTCATGTTGGTTTTTCCCCATGTAAAAACGACCAAGTCTCTAATGGAAATAGGGACGTGGTTTCAACGCCGCAGTTTGCTCCAGGACCTTCGAACCACTTCCATGAATGGCAATAAAGGAAGCCAAACGTAGGTGGACTCCTATTAATCAAATTCCATACCAAAAATAATACAAACCATCACGTTTGAGCAATTGTAATTAAAATTTTGTTAAAAGTTCATTAATTTTTGTCCAGCGTGTTCCGGGGATTTTTACAAAAACAGTATCCTCCTCCGAAATGACCATAAAAATCATAGTTGTTTGCTGGATAAGATGCGGCAGACTCTTGTCTACATGATAAACGTGGTTTGGTAAACTTAAATTCATGCAATAAAATCTCAGAGAGAATCAAACATGACGCGTCCAAAAGATCATTTAATTCTGTCCATCAGTGTAGTTCGAATCAAATGTTTCGTTATTTGACGCCCAAACAAAAATGTGGTTTTAAACTACTCCTATAAAACCCAGCACTAGCTAAGCGTCAGCAAAAGTGGAATTTGTATCAAAATTCAAGAAACCCACTCAAATTATTAGTAAATAGTGTTTTAACTTAATTTTAGAGATGGTTGGAAACTGATAAATATTTGCACAATAAGACACTTGACAGTGGTGGCTAGGCAGGCAGATTCAGCTTCCGGGCAGCTAAATTCGGCTGCCTTGAAAATTTGTCAACATTTTCAACATGTTGCAGGGTAGGCGAAGTTTAAAAAAGATTGAAAATGGTTGATATTACGTTTTTAAGGTAATTCGGGCACGCTCTTTCGGCGGGGAGTGAAAGTTTTGCTCTAAACCTCCATCAAAAGCATGAAAAAGGTAGGACAGCAGAATTTAGCTTCCGTTCCCTATCCTCTCATTGTTAAAGGCAGCTGAATTTAGCTGCCAGGCAGCTGTATTTGCCTGCCTAGCCGCAACTGACTATGTGAATGGAATGTGTCAAAAAAAATATTATGTAATTTTTCAAAACACATACATTGTAGTTGGCACTAGGATTTTGCAAATATATTTTAAAAACCTCGTCATTAATCGCTGCTTGACACTGAACGCTATAACGGGGTAACGTGATAATCATTCAATTTTTGAACTTCAGTCCAACGTTTTCCGGATTCTAATAGACGATCTTCTGAATGAGGGACACTAATTTTCACACTAAATATAATTCAAATGTCGGGAAAGCGAGAATCCATTTCCAACAAATTCTGGAATGAATGTGATGTATATTTCACGAGAAAGTGTGTTATATAAGGACATGTGACTCGCATGCTTAACGTAAGATATAACGTGAGATAACGTAAAAATTGGTAAGGTTAAACGTTTTCTGAAGGGTTTTCTTAGACCATTTTCGGACCTAAATTTTGGCCGCATGGCTGCACTGGCATCAAGTTTATTTTTAAAAAATCTTGTTAACAACTGTCATAAATCTCGAATAAGCCTTCTTTGCAAACAAAATAATAATGAGGTGTGCAAAAATTCCGTGCCGAAAGTCACTAGCGACCTTTAGATCTTCAGTCTAACGCTCTTCCAACTGAGCTATTTCGGCTGCTGTTAAAATTAATGAGGCCACTTCTCCATTCAAGAAAATGCTGGGAGAGCGAGTGCACTTTTACACTTTCATGCTTGTGATGCTTTGCATGAAATTTTAGATTTTGAATTTATATTTTATTGACAATAAAACAAGTATTTAATGAGTAATGAAGCTCAATCCATCAAATCATGCGTATTTACCCTTTCCACGAATCATCCTTATTTGAAACTTAATCGAATTAATTAACATTTTATGAGACGGTTTATAGAATTTTCGTCATAGATAGAACTCAAATCTTTTAATTCGATTATTATTTTATCAAAATTTATCTGTTTCTGGTTCTCATTAGAATCAGAATTCTCACTTTGTGCATGAAATGACCTGAAGAATTCGACCTTCTTGTCATGACGCAGTTCAACATGCGCATAAATGGAATCTTGAACTCTGCAAAAGAAAAATACACGTTTGAAGATACCACTCACATCTCTAACTCTCCATTCATGTAAATTAGTGCTTTGTTAACCTCACCCCCGTTCTTAGAAAGAACTTGTGTCAGCTCACTTCCCAAATAACTGCACTTGAATTTGCCTTGCATAACCATTTCTTAGAATAAACATTTTGTGTAGCATACTACTCATATAACATGTGGAAGCATTGCATTCTCAGTGAACTTTGGTGAAAACTGGGAAGAAAGTGATAGTTTGACATTTTGGCTACTCAGGTGCGGGACAACACAGGCAAACAACGAACAGAATCTAGATTCTCATGATTTACACAATATTTACTTTGATGATAGAATGTCAGAATTTATACAAATCTAATTTACATTTTGCAGGTGGTTTAAAAACTTTACGAGCGTCGTTGATAATACTCAAAATACCGTAAAATTCTATTTTCACTCACGTCACCGTTAACTATTGTCACGTTCGGATGATCGGAGCAAGCTAACATTTCCTAAGAATAATTCTCAATGCGTGATTAAAATCCCTTTTTTGACAATTCGTGGATTTTGAAGAGAAAGATTGGTTGCGTTTAACCAAATCAATGTGTTTTTATTTACCTAAAACATGAATTAATATTAACAAAATGTTTTACATACATGTAATGATTTTAAATGCGAAAAGAAATTAAATTTAAAATACAAATTCATGCCATCAAAGTTCAAAACATTGATGTCAATGGCAAGCAAAATGGTTACTCGTGTAAATGTAAAGTGTTGGGAAGAAAATAAAGTTTTATATGTAAACATAAATAATATTGTGAAGTTGTGGGTTGATGGATGGGTCGGTTGTGGTTTATTCTAATCAGGGAATTATGACAAGATGCAAAATAACGAGAGACGAGACCAAGCGTGTGTGAGATCAAGAAGTCGCAAGCAGAGCGTCTTGATTTTTAATGAAATTATGGTTTTCATTTAGTTAAGATATTTGTAAGAAACCAGATTAAATTGGCTCTTTTTGGGGGACAAAATCTCATTGTAAAGGAAATCCATGGCGGTACCAGGGCCCGTAACGTGAATCCGTACGGCCTGGAGCCAAGGAAGAATGGTCCGGCCTTTTTGCAAATTTTTTATATTTCAATATCACACCAAAAAGCATTTTTTGATCAGAAAATTACTCTAAAAAGCATATTTGATGACATAATCACTCTAGAAAGCAATTTTTCATCATAATATCTACACAAAAAGTAAATTTTCTTTAATTAAATGGTAAATACAAGGCCCGGCGGCAAGAAATGAAAAAAGCCAGACTTTGAAAAGAAAAGTGTTCAAACACATGCAAACGTTTTGGCGAAAACCTTTTAATTTGGCATATTTTTAACATTTATTGTTCCAAAGTCAGGCCTTTTCATTCTTCTCTTCCGTCCGGCCTTTTCATTCTTCTCTTCCGTCCGGCCTGGAACGACCGTTCCACCCCGCTCCCCCATCGTTACGGGACTGGCGGTACCAATGGCAGCCGGAAATAACAGTCGAAACATGGTTACAATGCCTTATGACAAGCAATCAAACACGTTAGCTCAGGGCTTTCAACCTTCCTTTAAAAGAGTAGTTTTGACCATAAGTCGTTGCAAATAAAAGTTCCCCTACCGGCGCAATAAAACAACGGAAAATGTCTTTAATTAATCAGTTGATCATAACAATTCCCAATTGTAGTGATTAAATATGTATTTAGTTGCTATTAGCTGACTGGTTTATTTCGTAATATGTTATTGTCATTAAAATGTAATATCATAAAGGGATTTTCGAGAATTAAATGTTTATTATTACGTTACTTGATCGATGTACAGAGAAGAAAGCTAGTTAAAAATTTATTCCGGGTCAGATAGGGCCTGAACTTTCACTTTTATTTATTGTTTAAACAAAGACAGAGTGTTTTATGATGTTCACTAACTCTGGTAAAAAAAAAACTTACAAAAAAGGATATTGAGTTCCGTAATTGCATTTATTTGCAAATAAATGTAAATAATGTAAAATTGTGGTAATTATTTTATAAAATATTGTATCTCAACAATCCAACGTGAAACGCATGTAAAAATTAAGTATTATCAAGTACTTATTGAAATGTAATATAATATATAACGGTTTGCATAAACGGAACACCTTTTCCATAACCCGAGAGTATATTTTAGAGCCTTTTTGTTTAAGGAAATCCCAACTCAGATTCAAGGTTATATTAATGGTAGATTGCAAGCTTCAAAATTTAGATAAAGTTGAGGACAGAAAAAAGAAAAGAGGAACACGGCAAGCTTATGAGAAAGATCATGCACAGCACGCAATGTGACGAGAAGGTCATCATAGTTGAGAGTATTGCGGATAAGGGTAATGTTCTGAAATAAAAAACTGTCCTAGTACCGTCCTGCAGTAAGTATTAATCATTGGTAGTGGAAACTGGATTATGGTGGGCTATAACATACAATATGGCTGACGAACATCTCACTTCAATCTACCAAGAAAACATGCAAAGCGGAAGTGGACCTTTTTGAAATTTTGTAGGTTTACATCTGACAAATAAAAATAAATTTTTGTCTTTTTTGAAATGATAGAAATGGATTTGTAATTTTGTCTCCCAATTTCGAGACTCGTTGACGGAGCTCACGCTTCCATACATGAGAATGCCCTTTTAAGAAGAAAAAACGGAAATTCATGAACCCAGCAGTTTTCCTAAACTCATTAAATTTGCGTTTTATGAATGTGAATGTCTTAGTACTGGTTCTTAATATTCTGATGTGGTGAGGGCCACCCAACACTTTCTTCACTTGTTTCCAAATTTGGTGCAGTTAGAGGTCATCGGCGACCAGCAGCCAGGACTAAATCTTACATTCGAAGATACAAGAGCTTACAATTTCATAAGAGAGAACCAACTTTCCTGTAATTTCTAAATATTAATTAACCTCACCAAATTCTTTAATTGTATGGCTTCAATTTAATTACTAGCAAGCAAACATTGCTTAGCACTATGATGTAGGAGAGTCAACGTTTTCTCAAAATAGAAATTAGGCCTTTGCGAGTATGTGATTTTCAAAGGCTCATTTTTTCAACAAAATGTATTGTATCTGGGGTGAAAAGGGTGTATACTCCGATAAAGCTACCTTCATACTACCACGCTGCTTTGTTGTTGTGGAATTACCATGTAAATATAAGATTACCCCATTTTTTGACACTTTTTGGCTAACTTGTTTCGGCATGATTCCACCGAAACAAGGTGGCAATGATCTGCTGCTATAATTAACTTGTTCCCCCTTTAAGCAACATTTTGAGTCACGTAGCTTCTAAATCGAATGTTCAGAAGTGCACAAAATAAGCGTTAGAATTTGAAATTTTCCAACCACATAAACTCAGAATTACTGGTTATTTATTAAGTGGTGCAGCCACTTTATAAGAATCACTTTGTCCGTCCGGAACATTTTACGTTTGTCTTACGACATTTTAGTACATTCTTTAATGCGTTGCAACAAAGTCTCACAGTGCCCCCATTTAGAACCGCACAATTTAAAATTCCATCTTGGATTGTGGAAAACCACAGAAGAAGTGTCAAGTGGAGAGACTAACTGATAATTGAGGGATAAGATATTGCAGTATAACAATTGAGGTTTTTATTGGACACAACCGTTTTCCTACTTCACTCTTCTATTTTCTCCTGTGTTAAAAATGTGTTCCTTTTCTCGTTTAAACAAACGTTTTTGTTATCTCTTTTACCGTCAAATCAACAATAAGTTTCGAAAAATTGGACGACATTTTTTGGTGGATACACATATAATCTGGAGTGGTAGTATATAGTTCCAACTTAATCTCAAAGGTTTACTCGCTAATATTAGGCTTCACTTCAACTTTCCATATTTTTATAACATACTTTTCTCAAACCTCTAAGGCACCACTTCTTTCCACCGGGTTTGCCGGGTTTATTGCCATTCCACACCACATTTAGTGTACAAAAAGTCAAATAAAATACCCCGCATATCTAAAATCAATTAAACTACATATAGAATAAAAAACACGTTGTTACATTTCGTACTCTTTACGAAAAAACCATCAACTTACTAACTTAAACATTTCCCCCTTGAAACAGACCAATTTGTATATAATAAGTGTAGGATGTTTTATGTGTTCGCCCAATGAGACTGATGAAGTAAAGTTTGACATCATAGAACACTCTTTTCAAGCCCAAAACGCTGGCAGAGGTGGTCGCTTGGTCTCTTCCTTTCCAGAAAGACGAAAGTTAACCTAAATCAGCATTGTTTCCATCGGTTTTAAATTTCCCTGAAATTCTCCTGAGATTTCGGCACATGGAGGCAACCATCAACCCGGATAATTTGGCTGAAAATTTACTTTTTTAAATTTAAATATTTGACCATCATAAATTAAAAACAATTAATAGTTTTTTGTAGAAAAACTTAAAATTCATAAACGTTATCTTATTCATGCCCTTCAACATATTAACAGGATTTGTCAATCGGATCGAATTAGTTTGTCATTTAAAGCATAGCCGCTAGAATCTGGAAAAGAATTACGCTAGGAATTTACATCGCAAATACAAAAATTAAAGCATACGTAAAATCAATAGTAAATGGCAGCGACAGTTTTTACCTACTCATCAAGGTTGATGAAGGCCTCCATGCGCTGAAAGCTCTGGAAAATTTGAAAAATGGTGGATGTTGTAGAAACACTGCAGATTTAGGCCAACAATGCCTACATTCTCTGTAAACGAAGCGAGCAAGCGTCCAATTCTGCCAGCACTGTGTGATCCAAGGAGTGTCCTATGCTTGTGAAGCTAGGCTCCATCCGTGTAATTGGAAGAGCCCATACAGCAATCTACAGACAGGTTTGCAATAATGCTTTATAACGACTGCTTTATAAAGCCGCCTAGATAAAAACTACATTTTGAGAATGCAGGTTGAATTTAAAGGAAAAATATAAACATTATATCTGCGTTCTCAATCTACCCCTTCCAAAAGCCAAAGAGGCGTTTAGTTTATACTAAATATCTCATTCAAAATTAATGGTGAAATAGTGTACTTACGGTTTTATATGCAGTTGCAGTACCCTGTAGATGATGGTTGAAACACCGGACATGGGGGCAGTCTTCTGGTTGTCGAGGGAGCTGCAATGCTTATGTTTGTCACTAATTTTTAGGCTTGCTTTTATATGGTGGATCTTAATATGAAGCTATAAATTTAATGGATGTCGATTAATTAGATGACTGGGTTGTGCAACCAAGTTACATAACCTTTACATAAGAGTAAGTTCAGCAAAGGCTACCGTGGATAAGTTATATAATTTGTTGCGTCACAGTGACTTTTACGACATTTGCTTTTCTTTTACATAACTAGGAGTTATGACATCTGTTAGGTAAAACTTTAGTTGAATAAATCTAATCATAGATTCTAATCCAGGAAAGTTTTACAATCTTAAAATTAACGGTTATGTTTTAAGCCCAGGTAAATCTGAAATTTATTGGCAGATTGAATTATACATTTTTAAGATTTTGGATTCGATGTAATCTTCCTTTAGTAACTGCCGTGTATCAAATCACATGTTTGGCAAATGAGCCTTTTTTACCGGACATTTTAGTATATTATACTAGTTTAATACAAAACCAACATCACAGGTGGGTATGTATTTCACATTGTATGTATTAAATACAATTTCTAACGAAGTATTTCATTTTTTAAAGTAAGCATAATCAAATGCATCCCAAATCATTACTTTTGCGTTATTATACTCCAATGTCCCGGTTTTCGGTTTAAATATTTTAATGTGTAGATACAGGTTATGATTTGCGAATTGCAATATAAATGCCCATTTTGATGCTAGGTATTTTATTACGAAGACAGTTGATTTATTTTCTGTGGTGTGGTATCGTTGCAAAACTTCCTGATTGAGGACGCAAAGCTTTCATAAATTAATACATTTTATAGCTTTGAGATTTTTGAGTATGAGACACAAATGTAAGTAATACGTTAGTGGCAATAATTATACAAGTCAGCAGAAAACATTGTTCACTCATGAATTTTAGTATTAATGTTGAATTTTTATTGGTGTTTAAAACAAACTTCAGACAAATTTGTAATGTGTCTAAAGTGTAATCGTTTCATAACGCAAATGTTTTAAGACTTTCACAGAAAATATTTTTTTGGCAAGGAGCCAAAAGTCTGAGACACCTGTCCCATTTAACAAGCGAGTAAAGTCTGATGCACATTTTATAGTGCAAACCTGCCGAAAGACATTTTCACTGACGCTAAACGAAGGCTGACGGCATGTGCGAAAGTGATACAAAAGCCACAAACTTGTCAAAAAAACAGCAGAATACGTCACACTGTGGCAATAAAATTTGGACAAACAACGTATGTTACATTTTGCATATCAGGTTAGTTTTGCTTGAATCTGCAAAGCTACTACACACGTTTTAAACTTACTCCGTTCCAATTTTTAATTTTTGAATAAATTGTGCTTTACGAATTAATCAAGTCCATCCACAGGTTGGGTTGTAATTTGTTGTAAAACCAAATCGATTTGTGAAGTGAGCTGAAAATTATTGAAACAGTTTGAAGCAAAACCCTCAAATACTTAAGTCTTAGAAACTTTTCCAGATAGTGCTTCAGTTTTAACCTCCAGTCTCAACTCAAATCATAACCAAAATCTTGTTTACGCTACCAGACGTAAGTAAAACTTTTAAGTGGCTTTCATTTCTTAGCTAGCTATTCCGTACACGGAATATATATAATACACGTATATTCTAGCATGAACTACACAGCATGAATTCATTAGTGTAACAATACAACACTGCCCACCTAAAAAGCATCCTTAACATGTCGTTGATATTTTAAATACTGCTCATTTAAATTTTTTAACACAACTACTGAGTTAGGGTTCAAGCATATATAATTCAGTCTGAAATTGTCATAAAACCAGACTAGCTCTAGACTACTATAAAAGGTGTAAAGGTGTATAATGTGGCAGTGTTTGGAAGGGTTTGCAAAGTTCCATTTGTGTGTGAAAGCTTTAGTTTATAATCTCATACTTGGCGACATGCCAAATGTATGAAGTTTTAGTAATTGCGTCAACAGTCAATTATGCAAACGATGTATCAGAATATCAGAACTTTAAAAACGTATTCATGGCGAATATTATACGTTTTGAGACAATATGAGTCATTGGCCCGTAGTATAAATGGGACGCTTGCACATGCTTGGACACGTCAATGCCTCAAACTATTGCTGAATGACATTTATTTTAGCGGCAATATTTTTCAAATAAAAACCTATTGTTATTTCTTGTAACCGTGACACAAACGTGTGTCAGTTCACTATTACGTTGTTCATTTAACATTAACATTACCTTCTAACCTGAACCTTCACGTGAAAACTATTTTATCGAGAAAGTGTTTATCCAATTTTGCCCATATTTCAAGTTTATTTATGATCCGCCTTGACAACCAAAAGTCTGTAATTAGATATCCAAAGTTTTACAACTTATGTAGAATTTGCATACAAACTGACGTAATAGCAGTAAAGAGTTTAACGGACTCACATTGAGATTACAAGGGATAAAATTTTAAAGTTAGTACCCCATAGCTGTTGGCAATAAAAAGCAAGGTGGACTTACAAGCAGCAAGATGAATTATTGGAAAAGCATGTGCTCTTTGTTGCCCTTGATTTTATGAACCGAGATAGTCACTTTCTAATGTTATTGTTTTGATTCGTTTTTTATTTTAGTAGACACACTTCCCACTCTTTTTGTGTGACCCATTGTCAATCATTGTTGTAACAACTCTTCCAACGAAATCGTCTACCAAAATTTCAAACATTCCCAGAATGATTTGGAAGTTACTGTTACTAGTTGTTTCTGCACTACTTGTCATGAAATTACGTTCCCTTAATAGTCCACTTAAAAAGGCGGAACAAACGTCTAGAAATGGTAACTGGATCTTAATGTTTCATAAATCAATGCATTGAATGCAAAATTGCTAATCATTGCAGTTTTGCTTGAATTTGATTTCAGCCAAAAGTAACGGACACGACTTCATTAAACAAATGACGGATAAATATAATGAAGCTGAACAACTGATTTCTGAGGTAGGGTTTAAACTTTGAAACATTGCAAGACAATTACCGGGTTATATAAAAGTCTTGTGAAGGGTCTAGGTCGCTAAACGTAGTCTTTATTCATTTATTTAAATTTATTTCCAGTTCAAGGAATACAATGTGTTACTTGACACGATTGAAAAGCAATTTAGAACCTTACTTGAGACGCCAATGTCAAAAACGCACGAGACGGAATTGCAACCACTTACGACAGAAATGGCTTCAATTCTCGAAACACGGCTAAACTTTTACAAACAAATCCCGTTCTATACAGTTGAAGCTTTTCAAGAACTGTGGCGGAAATCCAGGCAAGCTTCCCATTTGCAGCTCAGGCCAGATACGTTCACCCTTAAAATTATGGAAAACGAAGAGTAAGATCATTATTAAAGCCCCTTTAATGTTTAATAGATATTTATGTTGGAAAATACATAAAATGATACTGCTGGACTTGTAGCATCAAAACATTTATGAAAAGTGATGTGAAGAGTTTGGAAGCGCGCTGGAAGGAACTGAACCTCTATCAGCGCGTTAAAGAGTACGGAAGCAAATTAACGGATTTGGCTGTACGGTTGGCTGAAGAATCTATTACTAGAGAGGAAGTTACGTTTATGCTACAAAGAAAAATGAAAACTGTCGCATATTTGATTGTACAGGTTCGTAAGATTGCTTTTTGGTTTTTTATTTACCATTTTCGTACAATTTAGATTTTATTGTGTTTTTAAAAGTGTGATGTCGTAAGTGCCTTACTGAAAACGGTAAGTGTCGGCTTAAGCAGCGTACCTGAATCCTCGGATACTATTGCAATTACCAGCAAGCTTGAAGGTATCCGAAAGGAGTTCGTAGCCAATCTAGTTGAGCTAGATTTCTCCCACAAAACGTTGAAAGAAGCGATTAAGATTTGGGTTAAAACTGACACCGATGAAACTTTTACAACAACACAGTTGTCAACATATAAAGGGTAAAATAGCATAAACAGGTTTCAATTTAGTGGTATGATTTTTTTATTTCACTTCTGTTTCTTTAGAATCAAAGAGGCATACGTGATTCAAGTGGAAAAGCTTTTCTCTCAGTGGCGTCGTTTTAACTTCATTCAACGGGTAGAAGAGTGTCTCAATGAAGTTGACGCGGTGAAATCGCGTGGAAGTAGGACTTTGAATCAAACCGATGAGCTGTAACTACATATTTACAAAACACTTCTCAGCTGTGTTGAGAGAGGGTTCGGATTTTCTTATGATTTTCATATGATAGTGAAGCTACATAACTTTAAATGTAATGTTAATTTAGATAATGCTAGACTTTCAAACAATCGAAACAAACAAATTGTGTCAGCAGAGTGAGTAATAAAACGTATGAACCAGTTCATGAATATCTGACAATTAGCAGCGGAATAATTAATATTTAATTTGATCTCAAATTTATTCATAAATATATATTCAAGAAAACGTAAACTTTATTGCTCAGCATGCCGGTGTGACCAATATTAATCTTGAATGAGACATGAAACCTAAGCATTTGGCTTAACGAAATCTCATATTGTTTGTGTATTTATCTCATCTAAGCTTCAAATAAGTCTTCTACAAATATTTGGTACCATCCCTTTCAAGTTTTCAGCTACCGCAGACTACAAACTTTGTTTGCAAACAAGACGAAAACTGAAGTATGAGGTCTGTAAAATATCTTTCGGTATTGTGTACTGCATTATTTTGTGGTTACAATTCATCCCGGAAAAAGATGTTCCAATTGGTGTCACAATGGATAGTCTTTTCCTGGTAATTGCAAGCACGATCTTTTGGTTTAAGCTGGTCATTTACAGACGTCGTAAATTGATTGTCGAGCTCTTAAAAATGCTCATTTGTTTCGAGCAGAATCTACTTAAAGGTAAAACAAAGCATTTGAACCTGAAAATAAAGAAATTAAACAAGCATTTTATATTTTAGAAGGACTCTCAATAGTAACTGCAAGTAAACTGTTGGTTCGTGTCCAAAAAATCGGGCAAACTGACTGCCATTTGGTTTGGCATTCCGATTTCATCTTCATACGCCATTTCAAGATGGCTTTTCCCATGCAACTCCGCAGCAGTTGGCTACCGTTTAATTCCAGAGTGCGCAGATGAAATAAAATCAGAAATAGCTTGGCACTACTCATTAACAGTAACATTTGGCTTAATTTGCACCTTTTGGGTTGCTCTGGATGGAAGCGGAAGTACTGCTATGTTTTCGCAGAAATTTGCATTATGCCCACCTTAAGCATGCACCGTTAAGTGAAGTTTCTATTGGGAATGTTATATCGGATAAGGCAGTTGAATACTTAACTTACTACAAACAGTGTTAGGTGCTCAACCGCTACTTAATAATATTCAGCAAGATACCCTAATTGTTGCTCAGCTGTTTGTGAATCATTTTACCATCAAGGCTGCTATAATTATCAAGTTAGACAGGGAGCTTCCATGGTGTTTTGAATGTGGACCTGGTCCAAGAAACGGGGATGGTAAAAGTTCAGCAATTTTTCTGTCAGGAATTCTAAAAAAAATCCGTTGGTTACGAGCCAGGAGTTATTTTTCTCCCCCGCTTTTGGGACCAGGTCCACCTGCAAAATACCATGGGAGCTCCCGGTCTAACCTGATCTAACCTAAAACAGAAGCCTTGGTTGCCATAATTATCTCATTCTACTCTTTGATTTCTCTGGGTTCCCAAATATCAATGGTTAAACTGTCGTTTTTCCTTGTTGGTGGATTTGCTTCGACGGTCGCGTTACTGTTTGCTACATCTTTTTTAGGTCAATTGAATTCTTCTTTAGCGGAAGTAAAAAATAAGGTAAATGTTAAAGTTCTGAAACACATCATGGTAACAAAGCAGAGAAAGTGGATTGAAAAGTCTGCAAGATCTTTTTCGCCACTTAGATCATACGTTGGCGAGGTAAACTTTGTGAGTGAGTTGACACCATTGGTCATGTTTGGTTTTTGTATTATGTAACTCAATTGTTAGTCTACTTATGATAGAGTAATATGAATCACCAATTAATAATAAATAGTAGTAATGCATTTATGTACATTACATAAATGTGGCACGAATTTTTTATGTTAGTAAAAATCAATCACACCACAACATGCACAGCAAATGGTAAACATTAAGTCACGGAATTTCAATATAAACTTTACGTACTTATATTTATACCTATGCCACAATGTCGTCAAACAGACTATTCATTCTCGCAGGCTCTTATGAATATGAAATTTTTGTATCATCATTTCTCACACCAAATGCAGTTTTGTAGACCAAAATATTGGTGAGGCACCTGATGGTTCCTTAACAATTTTAAAAATTTCATGATCGGTTCTGGGGGCATTTTTGCCCCACGGACCAACGTTTTAGGTACAAAAATAGGTATTTAAACTCCTACGAAATTTTTGCTACGAGCTCCCCCTTAGGTATCTTCATTATTTGTAACATCGGTTCTTGCTTCATTTCGCTACCACTTGGCTAAGGGGGAGCCTAGTGGAGACCGTCGCTATTGCTGCATGTAATTAATGAAAAACACGAGTCATGCAGCTTGGGATGAATCAAAAACTGGATTTTGTGGGTTTTCTTCGTTTAAAACCGATTGTTGTTCATATTTTAGGCATAATATGCACCAACATGGTACATTTGGAAACAAACTAAAGCAAAAGTTAAGTTGTTCATTGTCAGAATAAAAATTTCTCGGGCTTCCAGAGATGATGGCGGCGGTCTCCCACTAGCTCCCCCTTAGCCAAGGGTGGTGAAATGAAGCCGAAACCCTCTAATTTGCTATAGTGAAAATAGCTAAGGGGGAGCTCGTAGCAAAAATTTCGTAGGAGTTTAAATACCTATTTTTGTAGCCTAAAACGGGCAAAAATGGCCCCAGAAAATGTTATCGTGAATTTTTTAAAGTCTTCACGGTACAATCAGGTGCTCACAATATTTTTGTCTAGAAAACAGCTTTTGGTGTGAGAAATGATGATAAAAAAATTTCATATTCATAAGAGCCTGCGAGAATGAATTGTCTGTTGACGACATTGTGCTGTGTAGGTAATACGACCTCAAAATAAGAATTAGGCAAGATGGAACCCTTTGAAGCTTTTAATGCTGATAAACAATTCTGATAAGTGAAATTTTTTTTAGATTTTGCTATGATAGTGATCTGTGTAGAATATGGGTACAGGTTACACAACTAAATTAACCTTACTCCACCTTGAACGATCAACAACTTATACTATGAATTCAAAGGAAACGGTTTGAGAGGACAGTTTGATAAGTTATTTTATTGTCTAGCTTTCTGCGCAATACACTACGCTTTCATCAGGACATTCTGTAATACTATAATTAAATAAAGGATGATTATATCGCTAAACTGCAATGGGTCTTAAACCTTTCGTGCGCAGAGTGCCCTCTGCACGAGAAGACTAGAAACTCGCCTATCCTGCCCATGTTAAGGATTAACACTTGTATATCGGGTAATTTGGAGAACACAATGGAGAATGCCCTATCCTGCATATGTTTTTATGCCAGGAGAACACTTGAAAGGTTTAAGACCCATGCTAAACTGTGTTTGATTTTACTTAAATGATTTTCATTTACCTGTGCATGGAGTGTCTAGTTCATTATACTATGATTTTACTTTCACCTAAGATATTTTACCCGTTTTTGCCATAACCCTAATGGCAATGTATTTCCTCTGATTTTGCAAGCTCTTCCAGCTCCTATATGATTCCAACACGAGAAAAAATTGGCATATTTTCCCCCAACATTCCACAACAGAAACAAACAGAAACCCAGCAACACTTCCCAAAAAGACTATGAAACCCACTGAAATGTGTACTTGTAGCGAACTCTTTTTAGGCTTGCCATAAATTCAAAATTCTGTTCTGTTTTCCACAAGCCACCTTTTTGAAAACTCACTATTCGTGTTAGGACAATTGGAATCACCCATCTTCCAAACCCCACCCCATGATCTTACTCGAAATATTTTGCTTGGCTTAGAAACACGTTTCCTTTGTATTTTAACTTTTTTGCTAATTTAAAGTAAGTTTAATGCCGCTCAACATCCGGCACAATAAGAGCTGTATCATTGCATTTCTCAAAGATTTTTAATGGGCTTGGCCGACTGGTCACCAAAATACTTTTCCAATATGGGTAAATACTCGTATGCTTTAGAAATTTTGCTGCCTATCTCGATATTTGTTATGGCTCGAAAGTTTGACCAACTTGGAAATCTTCTCCCATTGCATAAGATATTTCCAAACGTCTTTGAAACCAGATGGGAAAATGACTCTGGTGAAGATGTTAAATCCGTGCTGCACTAGTGCATCAAACGTATCAACAGGTAAGTGTGCTCGTGGCAATGTGATTTTCGTTATATTTTGGTTTCTATACGCGTTGCTAAGTACCAAAGTCATGAGGAGAAAGGCCCCCAAAGCTGGACGTAAACTGGACAACTTTGCCAAGCTATTTGTGTAAGGATCCCATTGTTCCGTGAGAGTCCTTACGGGAGCAAAAAACGAGCGAGATTTTCCATCCGACTTGAAGTAGTACCACCTATGTTTGTACCCTTCCTATTCCAATTCCACATTTGGGTATTGGACAGAAATTTTGACAATGAGCACCATCAGAGTTCGGAACCACATATTGAAATCCACTTGTGAATTTCGAATATTGAGGACAGCTCCTCAAAAGCCAGGTGCTCCACGGGAACTTCGCCACAACTTACGAGTTCTAGATGGGATGTGTGGAACCCAAATTCACAGTAGTCATATTTTCCAACTATGCTTAATAGACAAATGGACAATTTTCTTACGTCATTTGGGAGAAAGGCTTGCTCATCGCCTTGCCAATTAGCAGCCGCTTTTTGATACCCAATGTGAACCATAAAATACTTTATATTGGAACCCAATACGGATTGTATTATGAGGCATACTTCACTTTGATTCGAGTTTTTCAAGAGATTTCTCCTTGAATTGCGGAGAAAGGATTATATTATAAGGAGATACGTAATACAGTTCTTCACCGTCGTCTGTATCAACTCTGTAAGTTTCTCATGCAGGCATGAATCCCCAGTGGATGTTGTTCGGGTTTGAGTTAGAAATTCGAATTTTAGTTTGAATATCGAGCTCGCTAATTTAATCCTGCATTTTATTCGGGTAAAATGTCCTCAACTTATTGCAGTGGCAGCAAAAGTGGATTAGATTTTATAACTAAAATTTGTTGCCTTTCTTTATAAAATCAAAGGTAAATTCCTCTCCACTTGCTTGCCTACTTGTATACTGGTAGCCAATCATGTTGTTGGGAATGTGACGAAGCTTTCATCGAGATAAAATCGTGTGGTTACATTTAGTAAAGATTATATCATAAAGGCATGCATTTAATGCGTCCCCGTAAAAGACATTTTGTCACTCATTTTAGGTGAACTGCAAATTGAGAGAGCGTTTTTTTAAGAATTAGACATCACCGATTAAATGAAACTTCACTTTTTATGCGGATCCTTCACATTAAACATTATTATAAAAAAAACAATCAAAGAATTAATCAACATGTGAGCTATGCACAAAATTGAGTTACTTTCCTAATTCACATGCAACTTTCCCAGGGATGCAGATTACTTAATTACAGTGCCTGTGCTGGTCCAAGTCCGGCCTAGCACCAACAAATGGCAAAAATAACGATTTTTTAGGATTTCATATTTAACCATGTTTAAATTCTTATGCATCTGTGGTTTTCAGATGCGACCTCATTAATTACCGAGTCAAATAGTGTTTACAAAGTTAACTAAATGAATTTTTATTATTAGGATGTTGTTTAATATTTGTATAGGGTCTCAGACTGATTTTAAAAATCTTAAGCTTTGAGAAATATCTGTTATTACATGCCCGCGAAGAATATTTCTCACCTTTACAAGGTTATGACTTAGCTATCGTACTTATTATATATTCTCAGTCTTGAAAATTTGAACTCGAACGGTTTGATAAAAATGAATGAAAACAAATTGCCTTGAGAAATGTATATGTGTAATTTTTCAAAACAATCATACAATTAAAAATTGGCATAATAATAATGTACCCACGTTTTTACCGAATTTACCACATGTTACTACCAAAAAATTACCACATATCAACTTTTACCACGTGTGTGAATATTAAGCAAGCAGTTTTAATAAATTTTACCACTTTTTACCTAACTCTTGCACTTTTTTCAACAAATTAGTAGTCAAAACTTATAATAGAATGGTACATAGCTGTGAGAAAAGGAGCCTTCATACCGAAGGGTATCAACTATATTTAGATGTTATGAATTTGAACTTGGGGAAAACTTTCCGTTGTTTACCCTTTTTCATTTCGACCTAGATACTTAAAACTAACTAACACGTGCGTTGAGTATGCACATTTCTTACATTCTTTTGTATTACTGTTCGTTCTACTTTTCCTTTTATAAACTCTGTAAATGATGATGATGATTTTGACTCGATGTCTTTTAAATAAATCTTTCCTTAGTCGTTACTGAGGTTTTGAAGAATGATGTTACTCTGCATATTTTATTCCAATATTCATATTCATTCTTCGCACAATAGCTAATTCTGCAGAAAAAGAAAATGTAATTTGTCATCTATTTGACCGTAATCGTTAAACACACGGCCTCCAGGGATGTAACAAAAGCCTGCGAATAGAATATCATATGTATGTATGCATGGGCGCAGGAACCGGGGGTACTGAAGGCATGACACGCTCCGGATTTCTGAATCTGAATGTCTATTAGTAAACCCGATAAAAAGTTTTAAAAACCATGGGTTTTGTTAATAATATAGGTATCTTGTGCATCTCCTGCATGTGCATGCAGGAGTTCCATTTGAGCTGTCAAAGAGTACGGTTGTGTGCTAAATAGCTGCTCAGTTGCATTAGTCATCACAATCGCTGAGTTAAAGTTGCATTGTAAGCAAAATGAGTCAAACAATTTTGCCACAAGTCAACTTGGCCGAGAATGGAAATTTACCACTTCTCAGCCACTGTTCAGTCAACGAGATTTTAAATTGTGTCAAGAAATCTTGTTCACGTTAACAGAAAGTCAATTAGACATCCTGCTGTTATTCAAAAATACTTTACTAAATTTGAGATCGGAGGTTGATACTTGTGTAAATATATTAATTGGACATGAGTTACAAATTACAAGCCAAAAGTTTAATGCTCTGCATTCTGAAGAGCTCACGATAAACAAAAATGAAGCAAATTCAAGAGTCACAAAATTTAATTCCCGTGAAAACAACATTGTTATCCATGGAATGAACCATGCTGATCTACTCGACACGCAGAGACAAACAAATTCATCTCCACATTTCTCAGAAATACGTTAAAAGCAAATGAACATAAAATCAATCCAAGTCAAAAGTGCTAGAAAAGCTGGACATTTTGTCGTGATAGTGGAGCTCGAATCCAAAGAAGACAAAAGAAAAGTTTTTAGAAACTGTCACTACTCAAAAACTACTGTAAAAAAGTTTCAGTCACGGATGATTTAACCATCAATGAGAGAAGAACTCGACGGTCAAGTCAAGAAAGTCAAATCGAAAAAGAAATAAAGCTCAAAGAAGCCAAGCAAACAAAACGAAGAAAAAACTGTTGAAAAACCATCATTTGCCGAAACAGAGGGCGAACCTGCCAATAAGTGAAGAAAAAAAGTGAATTGTTTTGGAATTCAAAGGATATTCTTGCCAAACAGGAAGATTTAACACAGCTTGGGAAAAATCATGGATTTGAAAAGGAACAAATGATACCATAGCTGCGATGCATGCCTACTACATCCGTGACCTGTTGGAGGAATGTGACTGTGCATGCAGAAATTTTTGCAACATTGAATGGACAAATTGAGCGACGAGATTGGTATTCATTAAGCAAAAAGTTTGTCAAGAAGTATAAGGTCATCATAATGGCATCCAGAACGCGTGGAACGCAAATGGATTTGAAGAATGTTTCTGTCATCATGTGGCATCATGTATGGACAAGGACATTGCTGATGAGTGAGAGCTGCGAAGCTGACCAAACAGATATTTGTTATATATTAAATTTAAAAAGTCAAGCTACCATAATTGTTTTTTAACACAAGGGAATTTTTAATCATTGTGTTACTGTGTCAAAGTTGTTGTCAAATGTTGTTATGCAGTTATATTGTCAAGAATTGTCAAATGTGCATTTTTGCAATCACAAACGTACGCATTTGTATATGTATTTTTTTATGATTATTCAAATGGAACTCCAATGTTATTTTGTGTCAAATATGTATACGTATGTTCGTTGAAACTCCGGCTTTATGGGCCAAAGGCCCGTGAATAGCCTAATAAATTCTATTCTTCTATTCTATCTTGTGCATCTGGTACACCAAGTAAAATAGTTTCTGCACCTATGTATGTGTGTATGCAATGGAATAAATTCACATTATTTCTTTTCTTTCGGTGGTTTTATGGTGGTCTCAAAATTAAACATGCCATACACATTTATTCGGCAAGCCTACAAACATGCAAGTCAAATCAACACAAATCACCGTTCCAGTAGAAGTGTGATAATATATGTATCTTCTACAAATCTGTGGGCTCTTATAGTTTAAAGTGGTATTTTTATAGTAGAATGTAGGCGTGGTCCGCCCTGACGTGCAAAAGTTTAGATGTGGTAAAATTCGGTTAGTAATATGTGATATTCTGAGTTTATAGTGGGTCCATTAAATACATCCTTTTAAAATTCCGTTAGAGAAACATTATACAATTTAGGTAACTCATAAATACACGAACACCAATTTTCCTATCAGAATTATCAAACGGTTTTACACTACATAAAATAGTTATTTAGCATTTGTTGTTTGCAATGAATGTCTGAACAAAAGTTAATGAAAGTCACAAAGGCTACACTTCGACAGCCCATAAGTACGGCCTCCGGCCCCATTTTGCGGTCCGGCCTAGCACCACGGTGCTACCAGTGCTACCGTAGGGCAGGCCCTGCTTAATTAACATACGATCCATTTATAACTCAACCAAAACTACAATGATACTTGAGCATTAAAGTAAAGAATGGGCAAATCAAAAATGTTAAACAGACTGTAGAATAATTTTTGACGAGATGTTGATTAGTAGTTTTTGCAGGTTTTTGAGTGCTTATCAAACCGTCACGCTCAACCGACCCCCTCACCATAATAACGTTATGTTTGAAATGGACGGCCCCCAATTAGCTGATTGGCTTATATCGTAATATGTTATTGTCATTAAAATGTAATATCATGAAGGGATTTTGGGGAATTAAACATTTATTATTACGTTACTTCATCGATGTACAGAGAAGAAAGCTGGTGGGAAACTTATTTCAGGGTCGGATAGGGCCTGAACTTTCAGTTTTATGCATTGTTTAAACAAAGAAAGAGTCTTTTATGATGTTCACCAACTATGGTAAATAAAACACACAAACAAGGATATTGAATTCCGTAATTGCAATGATTTGCGATAAATGATATGTTCATATATTCAATGTAAGATTGTGGTAATTGTTTTAGAAAATGTCGTATCTCAACAATGAAACGTGAAATGCATGTAAAATTTAAGAATTATCAAGTACGTATTGAAATATGATATTAGGTAACAGTTTGCCCTTTTCCGTAACCCGAGAGTATATTTTAGAGCCTTTTTGATTAAGGAAATCCGAAATGAGACTGATGGTGATATTGATGGTAGAATGCAAGTTTCAAAATATGCATAAAGTTGAGGACAGAAAGAAGAAAAGAGGAACACGGCATGCTTATTAGAAAGATCATGCAGAGCACGCAATGAGATGAGAAGGTCATTACAGTTGAGAGTATTGCGGAAAAGCGTAATTTTCTTAAATGGGAAAATATCCTAATATCGTCATATTAATCATTGGTAGTGGAACCTGGATTATGGTGAGCTATAAAAAACATACAATATGGCAAACGAATATCTCACTTCAATCTAACATGAAAACATGCAAAGCGGAAGTGGACGTTTTTTGCATTTTGTGGATTTCCATTGGACAAATATAAATGAAAGATTTGTTTCCTTTGAAATGCTGGAAATGGATAATTTTACACTTAATATAAAAGATCGAAATGTTTAAAAAGAAGATGAGTTAATGGTTGATTCGTACGAAAATTCAGCTTTTCAATTTGATTATGATTTACCTTTGTACTAGACTAGTAAAAGTGGTATGCGTTCAATTTAAAAAACTTTCTGGATACTTTATTTTATTCCTTTCCAAACCGTTAGGTTTTGTCAACATAGTATTGCGTGTTGACATGCAAGGTTTTTAAAACACAATTTCCATAGGTAATACAAACAAATTCATACGGACAATGTATGCATCAAAAGAATGCATACGGAAAACTCACTAAATCCATAACTGGCTAAATGCATTCAGCTACGGAAAAAGTGAAGTCTTCCCTATGCAAATCGTAGTAGCAAGCAGCTCAGTCGTTTTTTCCTTTACCCTTCATTATCATCAACACAGTTTTAGTCAGCATAAAAAGAAACCTGTTAAATAGACAAAATGAGTCGAGATCAACACTTCCCTAACGAGGTTGTTAAAATATTTAGGCAAATTATTAGCAGTCAGTCATAATATACATTTTAATTTACAAATCCAATCCTAATTCCGAATCTAATTTTTCTTTTTTATTTCAATTTTCTTTATTTTTGTTACAGGTGCTCTTCAAAATTTTGGAAAAGGTTAACTCTAAAAAGGATCTGTTAAGCTGGCGACTGGTTTCAAAGGATGTGACAGCCGTGGCCACGAAATTGTTTGCAAAGCGAATCCACTCTGAGTATGTTCAGTGGAAGGGTTTTTGTTACCCTGAACAGCGAGCTACGTCCCCAATTCCTCCGGATGTGCGCTTGTATTCCAACTCTTTGGAGTCATTTGTGATTGTTGGAAAGCTGTTCCCCAAGGTAAACCCTCTCATCAGCTCAACACTCCGTCTTGTTGATCGGGGAAATGACGGGCTGGCAGTCCCCGAAGAGGGGATGATTAACCTCCAACTGCTTCTTTCTATGCACGGTAGCTGCCTTACTTCTCTATCAATTGACAAAGGCTTCCGGTACGGTACTTTTATGAGCATCGAAGAGTTTAGTAAATTGCTGGCCCATTGTCCTAACCTTATGGCGATCCGAATTCAAGGAGGACGGAGGTTTGGTGGAGATCTTCCACAAGAAAAAGATGTTCCTCAGGTGCAATTTCCCCACCTGTCTAAACTGACTCATGTTGAATGTGACGAAGCTTGTGGGTTGTTTCGCTGGCTCCTTACAAATCTCAGCCATCAACTGACCCATGTTGAAAGGAGGAATCGGGCTATCCTCCCACTTACCACTGAAAACTATCCCCCTAACGAGGGAGTAGACGAAGCCCCTTTTCAAAAGTTGAAGACACTCAAACTTTATCAGGCTGGGAACATTTTTTTTGTGTATTCTGGAATCTCAATTCCAATTCAACTTCAAAAACTTTCGATACTTTTCCCATCTGAATTTTTTTTTGTGAAAGATATTTGTAACTTTGTCTCCCAGTTTCGAGACTCGTTAACGGAGCTCACGCTACCGCACATGGGAATGCCCTTTCAAGAAGAAGAAACGGAAATTCACGAACACAGCAGCTTTCCTAACCTCATTAAATTTGCATTTCATGAATATGAATGTCTTACTACTGGTTATCAATATTCTGATGTGGAAAGAGCCAAGCAACATTTTCTTCCCTTTTTTCCAAATTTGGTGCAGTTAGACGTCATCGTCGACCTGGGCCCAGGAATAAATCTTACATTCGAAGATGCAAGAGCTTATGTGGAGCGGAACGAGATTTGGAATTTATGCCCATTGGTTAAGAACATCCGATTTTTGGAAGACATACATGGTGAACTGCCAGTGACTAAATTTCTTCACAGTTTTGTAAGAGAAAGCTAGATTTTCTAAAATTTCCAAATATTAATTTAATTCATTAAATGGTTTAATTGTGTTGCTTCAATTTAATTATTAAGCTGTCCAATGACTTGCAATAATTGTAATAACTTTTATAGTTGTAAAAGTATTGTAGTATAGATAGTGTAACAATTTTACTCTTTTGGTTCATACTTGTGATTACTGTTTTTGAATCAAATGATAAGTTGAATTAAAGAAGGCAAAAAGAATATTAAACACTTAACTTACCGCAGCACTTATTTGAACACTTACTTTCATCTAACATTTCGTCGCCATTGTATGGAAATGTCAAATCTCATACAAGCCCTGGCCTTAACTTAACTCGCTTTAATACGACAAGACATTATTATGGTAGTCAATATTTTTTATCGAAATGATTCAAATACACCTAAAATATATTTAATGCGTTGTTCCAGGACATAAATATAAATTCATGCAAACCAAATTGAAGAAAATAATTTTAGTAAGATCCCAAGTCATTTGCTATTTCATATTTGCAACAAATTGTCTGGAATGCGTGCTCAACTTCATATTATATAGCCTTTCAACAAGCCAATTTGAAATTAATTTTCTTAGTCTTGTTGTCTACGTTGTCATACCAATCTGGTACATAAAAATTAATGTAAATATTCAAAAATTATGATGTCTGAGGAAGTAGTGCGATTTAAAGCGATTCATTCATTATTAAAATATTCCATGAGCTGAAACTTTTTTTGTTGGGCAGGTTTCTCACATGTCGTCTTTATTTTAAATTTTACTTGCAATCAGATATGAGAGAAATTTGAGCAAATGAAGATCACAAAGTGGATGCCAAAAGCGCACCTGTGAATGGAGATCTTTCATAAAAATCAAGAAGCTTCCTAGATTATGATTCTATAGTGATTTAAGCATGGATACAGGAGATGCCATTCAAGACTTTGGGACGAGACGGGATGAAGAATCTTGGGGACGGAGGTACCAGCTTCAAGTTATCCGAATTTTAACCGGAAATGGTTTCTACAATTAACCCGATCTTTTTCAAATGACAAGCTTATTTATATAGAAGTCACAATCCCCTTACAATGTGCTCAAGCCTTGAAAGCTTGTCAAGTTTACACCTTATAGTCAAAGTCGTTAAGATCCATTCCAGGTTTGGGAGAAATGACAAATGGTTTTGCAATGAAGACAGAAGTGGAAACCAAAACTCGCTTGATACATACCAATGTGTGCAGCATAACCGATTTGTTGTAGTTCTCCATTTAAAGGAGTATCCATGCTTGGAAATTTGTTATTCGATGTATTGTTTTTCATAATTTTAAGGGCGGAAGTCCTAATACAGATAAATTCTGGCCATCGAATTTACGTTTGTAGGGATGATTATTGGACCTTTTTTGCGGCATACATGTTTAACAATATGAAAACGTACTCATTCATGTACGTTTTATTAATTGATATTAAGATGAAAATATAATTTAATGAAACGTAAAGTAAGCGTTTTGCAATTATTTGTTTGCCTGTTTTGTTTACTAACACGCAAAAGGATCCTCAAATGTTATTTACCATAATAATATTTACCGTTATTTTTTTAATGAAATTGAGTAAAAAATTATTTTTTAATGATACACCAAAAACCAAAGTGCGCCCGTCCAGTGGATAGTGGAAATTTCCAACCCTGGAACAAACCGGAAATTTCCAGCCAAACTGAGGGTGGACAACGGAGCCAGATTTGGACGAAAAGTGGACAAAGGGATTTACAATGCTATTTTGGCTAACAAAATAAAAATATTTAACTTCAGCTAACGTATTTAAGGGCGTTCTTCAGAGCCATATTTGCAGTATTTTGTGACGCCAGTAATTGCATTTCCGTGTTCCATTAAGTTACGCTACAACATAATGAATGTAACGCTCTAAATTACAGTGAACTTTGCTAGCAGGAATAAATGAATATGCGCCAATAGTATAATAATTCTATCATTTAAGTTTAAGATAATTAAGCAATTTTATCTCCCATGATGAAGTCCATTTCCATGTTAGTTTCTTAAGTTTTCACTCACTTTAACATCCTCCTTGGATCAGTTAACCGTAAACAACCTTCAATAAAGGACTTATAATTAGTAGCTAAAATTTACGATTAGTATTTATGGCATAAGTAATCATCGGTAAACATAAATCCCATGCATTCTTATCATCAGACTAAGACTTAGACTGCAATTGCAGGCTTAATAGGCTGAGTAACTACGTATTTGGAAAAGGAATCAACTCCAACAATAATGTTTTCTGTTTTCGTCATTACTCTTGTTGAGACGACCAATAATATCAATTACCCATTTGTCAAATACCAAACCAACCTCACTTGGATGCAGATATGCAAAACGGCCTAAATTACTAGGATTTCTCTTACTACAAACCATACATGCATTGATGTATTTGGTAAGTAGATTTCTTAAATTATGGAAAAATTTCTTAATTTCTTAAGTTGGAAAGGAACAGCATCTAAACCTAGAAAGCCCAGAGCCAGCACTCCAAGAAGGAGCGTGCCCGTCGAACTCCAACCAGGCAGAGCAAGCGCATAAGCACTATACACAACTCCATCCATTAAACTCGATGGACACTTTGGATTCGCCGAAAGGATCCAACCATATTTTAAACAACAAAGATGTCGACTCACAGTCCATATCTTCCAACTCGTCGAGAAGGGGTTGGTTTTCGAATTGTGTCATTACCTAAGGTGTGGAAATTATGGACACTTTTCACTTTCATTAGGGGATAAGTACAATAGGTTAAATTATGAGAGAGCCCTGCGTTTTTAGTTGTCTTTCTGACTATAGGCATGGTTTCGGGTAAATATTTGCTAGTGAGTCAAGTTTCATATCATATTATCCATGACCCCAACAGAGGAAAAGGATCCCATCGGTTTGATACTTTATATTGCTAGTTGTTATGTACAAACAAATTTAACTTCTCTTCCTTCAACTTTTGATATCGCAAAGATAAACTGTGTTCGCTCTCTTTTTTTGCTGTACGTTCGTACCAGGGTATAATTAGGATGCGAGTATTTTAACTTGTTGTAATTTTGTTTGTTATAGAGTTAGGTTTCAAAAGTTCTTGCCATTAATTGACCTATTTGCAGAGCACCACAAACTAATTATTTGTAAGTTTGTCGGCCGAGTTAACTGCCCATGCCTCAATGCATAATAT
Source organism: Orchesella cincta (assembly GCA_001718145.1). NCBI lineage: Eukaryota > Metazoa > Arthropoda > Collembola > Entomobryomorpha > Orchesellidae > Orchesella > Orchesella cincta. The sequence continues at coordinate 45,405 of LJIJ01001173.1, forward strand.
ATGGTATGTAGCTTTGCTAGTAGTAATGAAACTGATGGTGAGTTATAGAGATATGGATAAAAGATGTATTAAATTATGAGATGCAGATGAATTTAATAATGTTATCCTAATAATTAAAGTAACACTGCTTAGAACAAGCTTTACAACAACGTGCAATGGGATGGAAGAGATTTGTTTGTTATACTGGTAAGGCATGTTAACTTGAATAGCAAAAGCAGCAGGCAGATGTAAAAAGTGTACAATACTCAAAACCTCACCTTTTTGCACGGCATCTCCAGCTTCCTTCCTACTATTTGTTTAATCATAACAAATAGACTAAAGTAGCACTCAAGTATATGTATACTAAACTAAAATGAAAGCGAGTATGAATATTTCAATGTTTTGACTAACTTCACAACTTTTTAAACAAAGAAACCTAATACTACTAACATACTAACCAGTCTAACCTAAATAACTTAAAGGTTGCTATCAATTTATGATACACCCTTAAAAAATAATAATAATTAAAACCAAAATTTACGTCTCTCTTTCGAAAAACTATACACACAAGTACAAAAAAGGGTAAATACCGTGATCAGTACTTTTATACATACAAAAACAACGAAAATATATTCAATACTGTTAGCCAATTCATTACTTATTAGCAGGCAGACAGAGATATACAACTATAAAAGTTAACAAATTCACTTGCACGTGCTAATTGTTGGAATTGTTCAGGAAATATACATGCGTAGTTAATGTATGTCAATAAAACTTCGAATTTTATATTGTATAAGCACTGTTAATGTAAGAGGTGGAAAAATTCCTTTTGAAATGTATAACTTGTGGCTTATGCAAAGGCACAATAAGGCAACAATCACGTTTTTGCTAATTTGCTTGCCCGTATGTCAATATCCGTTAAATGTTTATCCACCCAAAAAATGCTCAATGATTTTAGTATGCTTTCAGGTGATACTTACATTATTACAAACTATAGAGGTTAAAGAAGTAGTATATTCAGATTTAGTGATGGGTTTGGTTTTGTTTAGTGAGATTTCTTTTCGGAAAGTTGGTTAGTTCATAGCTCATGTAGATGTACGTACAAAACAATAGGTTTCATACAAAGACATTGCTGAACTCATAAAATGCTGTATTTCTTGAACTTTCTAGCTCTTTTTTCATTATCTTGGTGGTCTAAATAGTGGTAAAGCGTGATTGTAGTTCTTCTGTCACCTTGTCCATCACCGTGTCAAAGAAATTCAGAAATTTCAGAAAAAACGTGAATAAAAAGGGCATAACAGTAAGACATGCTGGCAAGCATGTTAAGAGGTAAATCATCGATGTGAAAGAAATATGCGTTATGAAAAAGAGAAAAAGAAAAAGGCGGCGTGAACTAAAGTAAAATGGAAAACAAAAAAACCTATATTTGAAGAACTAGGTTCAAAATGAAATCGTAATACAAAAAATATGGCAACACGATAATACAAAGATTCCAAGAATTGACATATTAGAAAGATGTTTTATTATAAGTTTTAGTCAAAATTTTCTTTCGTTCGTTCGAAAATTCGTTGATTGACAATCCGTAAAGTGCGGTCTTGGAAAATGGTCCGGCCCTTCCCAAGGTCGGCCTTGCACTGGTGGCACGGGTTAGTGCTTATGTAGGGCAGGCCTGCTCTGGATTAGTTAAGCCTACTGTAGACTTCTTATCTCAGATTTTACATGGGATGTATATGGCAGATTCAAATTTGGCATCCTCCTGTCACATGATACTGTCGCAATTTCGTCGCATTTTGATACTTTCTCCGTTTCGTCCATTTTCGTAGGCTGTCGCTACACCCAAAAAAGGGGTGGTAAAATGGACAAATGGCGCACACTGCCAAAAACTAAAAACTTCAATAGATCAATTTCGTATACGTAAGTTAAAATCTTTTGCTTAGCACGTGTGAAATCGTAGATAGAATTGAACAACTTCAAAAGGCCCCTTTGTAATTAGACCCATACCTATAAGTAAAATGTAATTTGTTGGAAACCCTTTTAAGATATTGTGTTCCATTTTGTTGTACGAGCTTTGGCAAAATCGATGATTAGCTTCAACGGAATTACGAGACAAAAATAGAGAGTTAAGAATAGTTAAATTGCTTCCGATTGGTTTTGGTTTGAAGAAGCAGGCATTTATGTATGTTCTTTGGTTCCAAAATCCCAGTTTTTACTACTAAAACAAACAGTTATTTGCGTATTACTAGCATTTTTCTGAAGAAATCCCAACTACGAAGTTTTGCTCTCGTATTCGTAACTTAACCTTAACTAATGAAAGTTTAGCCATGTAAATACAGTGCTACAAAAAAAATAATACGTTTATTCTGTTAAAATGAATCACTCTTACAGAGGTTCCTTGCAACATGGAGAAGAGTCCAATTAATACTTTTCAATCATCAAAATACACAAATGTTTGTTATGAATTCTTATATCGATTAAAATTTAATTTACCTACAATATTCACACATTAATTTTCATAATACGGGTTGACATAAAATGCTTCATTTTGTCGATCGGATTTGGAGAAACCACACAAGGAAAACTATATGTATGTATTGAATTTTCTTTACGTCCATCTGTTTGACATATAAGTGTTTGTATACTTTAGGTATGTAAAATCGTATTCGTTTAGGTACCCCTAAAATAAAAAAAAGGCAACCGAAAAAGAAAATATAACGACGCATTAATGGTACAGCTTTGGAACTGCGGTTTTTGAAGCATAAAAATTATGGTAATTTTGTTTTGCAAAATGATTGTTGCGTCTAGAAACGGAGCATAACACCCGGAAATTTGAAACTACAAAAATATATTTAATTGTCAACTTCTTCAAAGCAAAGCCACAAAGAGATTTTTCCAATGGTAAAGCTTAGAGTGAATATAAATCTCAGCCTGAAATCTTCATTTTCTGACTGCTAAAGTGAATCAGAATATTTGAATACGTCTTGCCAGATAGAAAACTGGGAAAATTGTAGTATTTTTTCAAATAAATTTCCCCCCATTTCTTTATAACACTATGTTTTCCACAAGTTGCCTGATTCTAGTTATCAGCTCTATTGAAAGACATGCAAACGTTTCGAAAATCCGCAAATCAACAGCTTTCTACAATAAATACTCAATTTCCTTTATCAATCTCAATTAATCAATTTATTTCCGTTTCAATTTGTCTTTAAACCTGATGAGGGGACCTCATCAATTTGGCGCCTACTTTGCTTAATAGCATATTTTTATGTCTAATCACCATTGTTATATGTGTTAAGGAAACTCAAAATTTCTTGGTCAATCTTTTAGGAATTGTAAATTTGGAGGTGCCTATAGCACCTTAGTTCTGAAAGAAATATGTGGATTATTCTTACGCTAGTTTTATTTGGGCTAGCCTCAACTGTCGTCTCAAAGTTCAATCCAGGATTAGTATTTAACGAAACAAAGTCATTCAAACCCCTTTTGGAAAATGCGACCCCAGTTAGGTTTTTTATTGAAACCCTTGCGCAGCAAAATGTCAACAAGGGAGAAAAGTTCTCGTTTCTTTATGATCTAGGTTTGTTAAAATCAGTTTCGAACATTCTTCCGTGATTTCAAACTCGTTCAACTTTATTCCTTGTATTACATTGTATACTTTTATTCTCAAAACGGAACATTTTAGTCTTACAGAAAGACTGTATAAAAGTAAGTAGAAAACAACCACCTCAAGCTACTATAACCCGAGTTTCTTTTGCTGACGTGACCTGAAAGTGATTACACAGAACGGGATTTAATCCTAATCAGTCATTTTACCTGGTGAACTTAAATTTTGTTTGCAGATTTACTAACCCTCTTTCCATGCTGAATAGCCAATGGAAACCTTTGCAGCCTTGTAACTAAAGCAGTAATAATTTCATCCTGATGGTTTTCTTGAATGCTTAGTCCTTTTTTTGCAAATCCAATTGCTTCTACTTCCTTCAGCTCCTCTAGTTCCAGCACATTAATCGGCAACTCCCAATATCTATCTCGTGACGTGATCAAAATTTGGGGGCGTTGTGAGACTCGGATGGGTAAAAATGTATTCAGTTGGACTTCAGTGCTGTTAACAGCGTTGTCAAAGACGAAAAGGCAATTCTTTTCCCGAAAATAGTTGTATACTTCATCAACTACATTCTGAATTTCCTTGTTGTCTCCATCAGCATCCTTCAGTGAGATATTCAAGTAATCTTTTGCCAACGTTTTGAAGCTGTTCTCCATCTGCTCAGGTTTCTCAGCACCAATCCATATTACGTTCCCATCATAATTCTCCGAGTACCTTTGAATGTACGTCCGACAAAGCTCTGTTTTTCCTATTCCTCCCAATCCTGTTACGGAAGCGGTGTGAGTGACAAGTGTCGCTATATTTTTGTCTGGCTTCAAATGCCGATGCAATTTGTTTAGTTCCTCCTCTCTGCCAGTGAAAAGGTGAACGGGTTGGTGAACATCAAATCGGAAGGGTTTTATTCTTTCCAAAATTTCCAATGCTCCACTTTGTCCAGTTTCTGCTAATGCTTTACAAAGAACAGTGTAAAAGTTTGGGCGTTGAGTTACGATTCTGTAAAACATCTCGGATTTCTGTAGCCGATTCTCAATTGAGTTCTGAAAATGTGAACACCCAATGTGTATTTTTATTACAATCAGATTAAAACGTTAAGTTCCTTATTTAAATGAATATCTAGTAGAGTTTACTCACAAGTTCAGAAACTTCATATTCCGTTAATATCTCCCTTGATTCCAGAAACGCAAGAAAAAGAGAATGACATGCTGTAAAACGAATTAGCTCATCCAGGTTCCCATCTATGTAACTTTGCTGTTTCTCCTCCATTTTTAATGCGTAAGTGTTAGCAAAATTTGCACAAAGTTTCAGTTAAACGCTCAAAAAGCGATTGACGATGAGTAAGCAAGAGACGTTGAATTTTATTTTGGTTAATTTTAACTTTTTTGTCCAAATTACTTGCTGATTCGTAGTATTGGAGAATACAAGTGCGATATTGCTACGAAATTGTTGAGGATAGGGCCGATATATGTGAATAATTATTATGTTATTTATAGGTATTTTTTCTAAAGCGTCAAGTCAGCGAGCAGATTTGGCTAACGAAACCCATCTATTTAACAAATACCAAGCTATCAATGCAGCGCCGTTTTTCTTTTGCCAACACTTGTTTTCTGAGGTATGGTGATGTAGCGTGAGAACGTATACAAATGGTGTTGACGTACGATGTATGAAGATAATTGTGGAGATCAAAAAAGTGGAAAACCTAAATAAGAAAATAAGTTGTATACACTCGTCACGGAAAATTCAATCAGCCCATACCAAAAGCATCTCGGCAAGGGTTTTTAAGTTTTTCATTTTACAACTGACTTCACTGGCTATTTATTAAGTTAGGTTTAGTAGCAGTAAAGTTTTACAGCATTACCAACCAAACAACGAACCTTATCACAATTCTCACTCCCGTGTTGTTGATCACAATCGTTATCAAGTTTGAGCCCTGTTGCTAATAAGGTTTGGCACGAAATGTATTGTCCACAGCATATATAGAAATGGTTTCAGATAAATATCAACGTTAAGTATTTTGCACAAATCCCCAAAATATAGTAACATCTCCAATGCATTGTAATAGTTTAAACGAGCAAGACTGCTGAATAGAGTTTTGTGTTGGAAAATCAACAAGCAAATATTGATATCTGAAAGCAAAGAATGTTGAACTCCCCGAGTTAATTTTTACAATAATGCTTCTGGAAAACAGAATAAATGCAGCTCTGATATACAAATCCTTCACTCGTTTTCTCCAAAGTACTAACTGCACAATATTTCCTACAACTTAGTTTGAGAGAGCCCAGAAATTCTTTTGCACGATTGAAATTTTTAAGAAATGAATTTTGTAAAACGTTTTGCTTGGCCTCATTAGTTCTTTCAGTTGCTAACCCTTAATTTAAATTACTTTGTTTACGTCGACCGAAAACCGGAAATCAAAAGCGTCAAATCTCCGATAAAGTATAACAAGGGAGCCTTAGTAAGCATCAATGACCGATTTTCTTGTTTTTTGATATTTCGTTAAGTTGAAATATATTTTAGGATAGTTTTATTTTTAATACAGAAAGAAGGAATATTTTGGAAATCTTGATACGAAAACAATACATAAATACAACAACAACTGGTATTTAGATGATTGAGTGACAAATTGTATGCAAAATAAAAAATAAATAGTGTTAAAAATATTGCTCGAATATAATTTTTTTAAAGTTTTAGTACATTACATGGTTTCTTACGGGATGCATTAAATCATGCGAATGTATATAAGAAATCCGCGAAGATGTTGTAAGAAACATTCGTATGTAGAAATTATCGTAACTTTGTAAAAAAAAACTATGCATCCGTAATTAGAAATCATCACTATTTGTATGATTGAATATAATCTCAAAATCCGACCAAATAGTTGAACATACTATTTGAAAATATATATAGCATTCTGGTACAAGTAATTACTTTCACAAATTCCATTTGAATTATTGTTGGGATACCGTTTCAAGCAAATTATAAAGTCTCCCGAAGGATGTAAATTTAAAACTTGATATCCATATTTGTATAATCCGAGATACTGCCATCTGTGAACGCATCGCAGATGTTCATAACCGTTTAAATAAACCGGTTAATAGTAAACTTAAATCACTATATATTAACAAAGCATGTCGATTTGCATACCTTTATGCGGTATTAATTTATAACGAAAAATGTATGTAAATGCAAGCATGAAAAAGAAAGAAAGTAGTAAAAACAATTCTTATGATTATTGTATTCAAAACTGTCCTCAATTATATCATGCGATACTTATAATAAAAAGATTCATGTTTCTGACATTTTAATAAAATTCTCTCATACGTAGATTTCTTAGAAAAGTAGCGCTGATTTCTTTCATGCACCTGCGCAGTTATATTTGTTTCTTACTTGACAACAGAAATTGTTTGTATGATTAAACTGAAACTCAAAGTGTAGATGTTATTCATAAACAACCAGTTATATTTAATTTGCTTTGCTGTATGAAAAAGGCTACAGACTGAATTTCAATGCAACGATTTATTGCTTTCAGTCAAGTAGTATTAAATGGCTGAGTTATGAATTATTAAGTTGGCCTTTCTATTTAATCAGTTTTTTCCTCTCCATTCCTTTCATTGTCCGTATTTTCAGAGTATCCCTGTATTTTCTTACGCTTAGCGCATTCGCAAAAGATTGAAAGCTTAACGAGCTTAGTATTACCTATACCCAAAACGCGACTCCAGATCCATTCTCTAAACAAAGCTTTAACAATGATGCAGCAGACATTTAGCCAAGGTCGAAGTTTGATATACATTTCTATACAAAATATAACCAAAGGAAACGTAACGAGTATACAGTACAAAAGAAAAACCACAAGAATGTTACTCTTCATGGATAATCCACTACTGGGTTTTATGTCGACAGCCAGCTCCATTGTTCCGTTCCATGTTTTTATGCGTAATATCCACGCTTGCCACAATTGTGTAATTCCTGATTCCGATAACGCATGGATTCGTTTCGTCAGTGTGTCCGCAGGCCATGGAACATAAGTTAACGACCAAATCCTTGATATCGTCACGAGTGACTCGTTGCTCATCGTAATTCTTTCTGGGTTAAAGTTAAACTTTGACGAAGCTTTACCGATTTTTCCTTTTTTCTCCTCCATTGTGAAGTTGCGAATCATGTCTTTATATACATCAAAGACATTCTCGTATGACTCCACAAATGCTTCTTTTTTACATTTTGAAATGGTACTACGAAAGTATTTCAAATTGTGCATTTCATCATATTCTGCTAACGACTTTGGATATTTAATCGAATCTAGAATGCGAGAGACTTTCTTGGTGTAATTTCTCTTGTTTCCAAAAAGGTAACCAAGGTATGGGTAGAAATTAGTATATTTCGGTTGTAATAGGGATTTGATTAGAACATTGGAAAATATCTCAATTAGAGAGTTGAAACTATTGTTACTCAGTTTATCTTCTTCACTACGCGGCCAAATATTACTGAAGGCATAATCCGTATAGTCACCAACATTTGCGTCAAAATCCGTCGTGTAAATTGTGAAATTTTTATTAAGAATTTGATCAAACGTCTCCAGCTTCCTCGTGGAAAAAGGCGCAATAAGTTGGTTAATATTTTCGCCTTTATATGCGTTTGATAGCACAATCCCAACAAGGATCCATGATCCAAAAACAAATCTGAACCTGTGTAGAACTCCATTAATTCCTTGCTCTCGAGCAGAATTGAGACAGGTGGAAAGAAAGCATCGTCGTACAATTTTCTGGGGCAAACCCGGCGTTTTGTTTTCCTGTAACAGTTAAGAAATGCGAAGAAATACCACTATTGTCATAATCAACGCAGTGCTAATGAGGTCCAACCATGTGGGCTTTCTGACGCCACAGAATAGTATCCATGTACATAGACATTCCCCCCCTATTTCTTTACCAATGCCGTCAGCGCACACTGACAAAATGAATGTCCTTTATCTCTTCAATCACAAATTGGGCGTAGCTGTTCTGCTTTACATATATCGTTGCATTTCAAAATTTCGGGATGTTGCTTCAGAAAATCTATATCGACTCGCAAACCGTAGCGGTTTGCGCGAATGCTGGACAACAGCTAGGAACGTCAATTTACTTATGTAAGGACCCTCCAATTCCGCTTTACGGTACCCACACGTCTTCCAAATATCGGCGGCGCACCTTCAGCGACCTCGCCCGTTGTCCTCTTGGCTTTTGACGTATTCACATACGAGCTGTGAACCCAGCGTTAGGTTCCATTAATTGTGTAATTATCGCCCTTTCCGACCTTATCATTTTAAAACCTTTGATGTTCGGACGAGTGTTAATTGGGAATTGCCTCCGTACATTGACATATAAATGCCTGACATTTCAGTCTATTACAATTTATTGACTCAAAAGAAAGAGCTGAGTAGACTGATCACAAACACTCACTTTACTAAAGTAAAAGACCGCCC
>LJIJ01001174.1:0-54406 GCA_001718145.1 Orchesella cincta
TACCCTTCTCAAAAAGCAAACCTAACATGATGATGGCGAGAATATCGACTAAAACCGCTTTGATGGGCAAGGTGAAACTGGACAAGGGAAATGAGAGGGTCACGCTGCTGGCTCTCTTTAGTAAGTAAAGACAGCAGCAGCAGCAATGGGAAATTTAGTATGTAGCAAGGCTTTCCGGTCATGAAGAAATATCTAGGTCAAAGACGAGAATCTGCAGCTTAAAACACGAATGGAAGCTACAAGACATAGCTCGCATTTCCTCTGCAGAACGTGACCAAACAATAGAGTTTAAAGGGAAGGACGAGCAGAGTGGGAAAGAAAAAGAAGGTGCACAAGGTCAGCTTCCAGCCACTGGGCAACTCGACGGTGCTGCTCCTTTACCACAAGATCCAGCTAAAAGTATGGATAAGGATGATGAACCCGAGAGGGTGACTGGAAGAAAAGGGGGAATTTGTAGCTATAATTCTGTAAGCGAACAGGTGGTGATTAGGGAGATGGTTAAAGCGGAAATGGACATGATGGTTGAGCGACATGTCAAGGACGTTCTGTTGAGAACAAAGGAAGAAAAGAATAAGGATTATAGAAGCGATAGATACAAAGATATGCTGGATTCGAACCAGAGGACAGCATTTTGGACTCTGAAAATTTAGAGCCGGTGTACACGCCACCGAGATTTCAAGATACATCCTTGTTTTCACTGGAGCAATGGATTAATCCGAAGGAAATCAACCGGAAACGGCATACACGTCTGCAAAGGATACGCAGCGACTACTGCGAAGATGGGCGGAGTGGAAATAAGCGAACTGCTACAAAACCCCAAACTGTTAGATTTAGTCTTCCCCAGCATAATTAGAACTACAATGATTGTACAAATGAGTCAAAATCGACAAGTGTGAAATTAAAAATACAGACAATATGCTTGTTTAGGTTGACGACTAATTTTATATAATTTATTCATAAATTTCAAAATTGCATCGACAGACGAAATTTTAATGCTGATTTTTTGAGACAATCACGATTCAAAATCGTAAAGTTTTATTTGAAGTAATAATTTCATCACCGGTTTTTTCTGGACAAGAGGCATGCATCTGGATGAAATGGAACATGCATTGTGCACGCACACAGCTGATTGATAGCTAGTTAATTTGGAATTGAACTGGCAAACCAGTTTTAATATATTTCGTGGAAACGACAATTATTATGGCAGGGTTTTCACACTTTTGTACTACAATTTGTAATCATTATGTCAAGAAGACGACAGGACATTCAGCTCGTCTTTTGAATGTCTGCCATTCATAAGATTTGTTATGCAAAATAACCAAACTGCCAAACCACAGGCTAAACTAAAGCTGTGTGTAGGTGTATGTGTTTTTCATCCTTGAGTTAAAGCGAACATCATCATATTTTGCATTGTCATCCTTTTGTCCATGAGAAATTTGCGTCACAGTGAATAGCCATGCCATTATATCAGTCAAGCGCATACCTAATTTTGTATGGGTTTTGAAATTGCTGCATCATTCCTGCCAATGTCCACTAATGAAATGCATACCTAACTTCTTAACAACTGCCATGATTTTAATACGTCAAGACCGATATTTAGGTATCACTGAAATTCCATAAAAAACGTAATAAATAGTTTAGACATGTACGCGTTCCAGAACGTGAAGGTGACATATACCTCGATAAACAAAGTTTTTGCCACTGCCAATGGGAACAATGGGAACACATTGGCAACACATCTTTTCTTCGCACAAGTCAAAAATCCCAATAGGTAATAATTAACTAGCTTCACAGGTACTGACGTCATTTTGAAAAGCATCTGATCACGACTTGTGGTCTCTGGAATTTATTAATCGGTTTGTGGGTGCATGAAAAATCCAGGTATTTGAGACAAGATGCGCTTGTGAAGCATAATGTAAAAAAGGCGTCTTGAATTTGAGGACAATGATGCCTACCAGGAATAATAAATTATTTCTCCAGAACTGGTGAGGGAATGTCCACTACTTTTGAGTCATGTAAATCAAAATTACATATACATCATTGGTCGCTGTACCGTGAAATGACACATGGCCATTATTTTTTGTATGCTGACAATTTTTTCATGGATAGATGAGGCTCCAGTTTTAGTATAAAAGAGAACAGCTTTTCATGCCATCGTCACATTCCTCTCAAGACTTTCCTTTGCAATCTTCCTAGTTTGCAATAACCACCAGGTTTTTGAAACTTGCGTCTTTTTCGAACACACCAGTTTGAAGGAAAATTTTGCAAAATGAACAAGTCAATTCTTTGCCTGTTTGTGATTGCATGTGTGGTTGCAATCTCCCACGCGTTCCCATCTGCTGAAGAATCCGCTAAAGCTGATCTCGGAGAGAGTTTTGGAGCCTTGGCCCAATCTGAGGGTCATCACCATGATGGTTTAGCTCAAGGTATGTACTAATTGAAATGCACACTTGTGTTACATACTTACAGGAAATTCTTAAACTAATTTTGAAACTTTTTAATTGTAGTTGAAGGAGATGAAAACCTAAATCGACAGAAGCGACAATTCGGATTTGGGGGCTACGGTTAGACATTTAATAAAAGAGATAATTAATTGACTGTTTTTAAATTCGTATTATTCTAATATTCGTATTATTTTAACATTGCAGGTGGATATGGTAAGTGAAGTTTAAGAAAATTAAATTAAAGTTAAAATGTTGACGTAACGTTGTTAATTGTATTGTTAATTGGTCGTATTTTTTTCTCTATAGGAGGTTATGGAGGCGGCTATGGTTTGTGAAAAGTTTAAGAAAATTAAATTAAAGCTAACATGTTGACGTAAAGTTGTTTAATTGTTTATTGGTCGTATGTTTTCTCTACAGGAGGTTATGGCGGCTATGGTTTGTGAAGTTTAAGAAAATTAAATTAAAGTTAAGATATTGACGTAACTTTGTTAATTGTATTGTTAATTGCTTGTATTTTCTTTACAGGGGGCTATGGGGGAGGGTTCAGGCGTCGTCGTTTCCGTGGTTATGGTGGATATGGTAAGACGATGTTATTTAACGCAAACAAGCTATTTATTTAATGTAATTGAACATTTAACTGACTTTAATTTTATCAATAGGTGGTTACGGTAAGTAAATAATTCCCAATTCGTCTCATGGTATGAATGTGACTTTTCTGAAGATTCGCTCTGATTTTCCATTTGCACAGGAGGATACGGGCGTTAAAAACGACGGTTGCGTCTAAATTATTACTTGATTTAAATCTTTACTTCAATTTGCTGTACCATTTCGGCGTTCTTCTGTTTAATAAATTTTTTGTTTCCAAATGGCGACATTATAATGCACAACCATAATTTTTATTAGCAGACTGAATTAGTGAAATATTTAACGTTGATTATGTAGGTTAAACTCGCAATATGAAATGTGAATTTTATGCCCACTCAAATTAATGCACATTACAACCAACCCAGATACGGAAATCAGTGTTGTTTTAATATAGTTTTCATTGTAATTCATGACATACCTTTTTAACAAGTGAGTCTGGTACTCCTTGACCATTTTTCCACCTCTCTCACACTTTACAATAATTTCACTTCTTCTCAACACAGCAGAGTTCCAACAGGCACGCTATCGGTGCACGGATCAGTCCTTTCCTCTCTGGGTGACTGCAGTGGGCAGTTACTGCCTCTTGGGGTTGATGCCTTCACAACTTGTTCCATTATTTGTTGAAGCAGGCGCTGTTCTGCCTTTACAAACTCCATTCTTATCTTCATCAGATCCGTCAGCCCAGCAGTCCCGAACCCCATCACACGCCAATTTCTTCTCAATGCAAGCCCCATAACTACATTTGAACTGTTCTTACACACATTTTGATTAAAAGCAGACCTTTGCCTTTTCGTCAGACATGTCGTCACATTTGCTGATTATTGCAGAGATCAGCCCAAGGTCGACACTTGCCATTATCACACATTGCTAGTGCATTATCACAAAAGTTGTTGCTGGTCGCCCACCTTCCTTCTTGGCTATACTTTGAAAAGAATGCAAGATCGGATGCTGTACAAGTAGCTGGAGTCATTTCGTTTTTTGGTCACTACAGTCCCTTCAGACTTTGCCAGGCTGTGTTGGAAGAGTAAACTCCAAAGAGATGGTAGGATTCTGCGCCACTAGCATCCTTAACCTTTTTGACCAACCCGGAACCTTCGTAGTAGCAGGGAATTATGTCCGATTTCTTTACTGCGACCCCACACAATGCGTTAAAGTAAAATGTGGGGTATGCTGCAGTGTAATGCTCAATACATTTGCCAACCTCTTCAATTTTGATCTCTGAAACTTTCAGTGGGGAACTGCTTTTTGATTGAGCTCGTGTTTGTACTCCATTTCGAGCTTTTTCATAGCCTGATAACTGTAAAATTTCTCCAGATTTTGTTTCTTTTGCTTCCATCAAAGTTCCAGGTTTTTCCAACAGCTGTACTTCCTTCACGTAGGGAGTCGATAAGTTCAACACATTTTTTAAACGTATGACTGCAATGTCACCTTCTGGAGTGTCTCCATTATTGGGATCATAAATGTCACGGATTTGACCCACTGTTCCAAATTGAGTGTACTGATCTTTTGATGCAAGGTCGCTTGTTGGAAGGCCGACTACAACTTGAAGATCAGAGTATCTTATGTGATGAGGGCGGCTGGAGAATTTTGGGCCGGAGACTCTTGGTATTACGCACCGAGCACCTACAAGAGACGATCACAATTATTTACACTGATACATTGAATTTCCTTTTTCAAAATAGTTAATCAACTGGAATTTAATACATACTTGTAATAACTGTATAGCGTCCAGTGATCGCTCCCGAGCAGATAAATTCCCATTGATCTTTGGAACTATCAACCTTTCTGAAAATGGCTGCGGTCCATGGTGCTTTTAGACGGGCGTCTCCTAATAGTTTATCAGTGTTATATTAAGGCTTGCGAAATATTTCATGTAAATTGCATACACAGGTTTATCGGCAACTTACCAGTTTCAGTTGCAGCACCCAAGCAAATAGCAATAATTGCTACAAAACTTGCAACGAGCAATGAAATTCCAAATTGCCCCATATTAATTATTAAATATCAAATAACAGTTTTCTAATGTGTCAGATGATGGAACTACTGCTGGATTGATACGCTACTATGTTGCTGTTTAAATATTATGAGCTCATTCCATTGTACTTGTATTTATGAATGTACAATGTCTCCTCTTTTTATACCTTGTTATCCCAGTAAGACTTTTACGAGTCAATGACGTCCACAAACAAACCAAGTTTTGGTCAATTAGCATTGCTTACATTATACTTATAAAAATTTTCATATTTTCATCATGCCTTCATCACAGTGTGATTTTTCTTTGACATTAATATTCTGGTCTTGTGTCTCATCTTCAAACACAATCACATTACCTCAATTGCTTCAACAGGATAATTTTATGATAAGGGTACCCAAAGATATGACTAGTTCTGTAATGTAACATGCAATGCAATCCTGTTTATTCTAAGAATCAACAAGTTCGTCTCCTCTAAATTGTTTTGCTTGGCTATAGTGTGTGATGCATGCAAATCATCATGACTCTTTCATTCTTTTCTACTCTCAACAACACTGGACATACATGGTTTGTTTTCATCTCAATTTGTTTTGGATGTGATATTCAGATTAGAGCTTAATTCCAAGAACCTGTTATTGAACCACATGTGTATGAGTAAATATGAATATTTATTGTCTTTTCACTTTTAGCAGAATATATTTACGACATGACGTGACTCATTGACTTTACTGGACTCCATTGGTTATAGTAGTGTGTAATAATATATGTAGGAATTGTCTAATCACACTATCGAGTCTGGAGTTACTTGTTAACAGTTGCCTTTGAAGCTTCTGGTTTATTGGAGACTGAAAATAAAGTAATACGTTATATGTTTATAATTGCATCCTCATATAAAGAAACTAATAACTTTTTAAAACAAATATCTTACCAACTCCAAAGTTGACAGCACGGGACTGTCGCTGCAAATGAATGCCTAACGCTTCAGCCTAAAACGAGGCATTTAAAAACGAATTATTATAAAACAACAATAGCAAATGGTGGTACTACACTGCCAAACATTGAGCAAAACTAAAACTAACCTCTGTAAGCGACGTAACCTTTGTTCCAGCAAGTATAACCCGATGCAATGTCATATCACTACCACCCGAAGATACTCCAAATTTTGTATGTGAATGATGATGATCATCATCTTCCTCTGCAAGATGTTCCACGTCTTGACTCGCAATAATCAGAATTCGAGCCGGAACACTAGTTCCAGGTTTCTGTGAAGCAGTCAGAATGGTTGATTATTGCATCACTGGTTCAATAAAAACTGCAAAAAAATTCTTACATTTTTAATATGGTAGCAGGTCTGAGGAATGAGACAAGGGGCAGTGTAGACTTCATCCATATTCTCATAGTTGCAAACTTGTCCATAAATCACAACGACATCCGCTACGAAATCGGGGATTAGCAGCTCATCATACTTTTCTCCAATGGGAACAGCACTCAGTTCCAGATAAGTTTTCACCTTATCCATAGTCCAAGATGAGAAGGCGGATTCCGCAGGAAGAAGCGATGCGGCTAGTCGCATTCCACAAGTACGCCAAATCCTCGCCTCGAGAGAATCATACGGATCGTCAAATGAAGTAATTGCTGTCTTCATCACACTTTGCGGAATGTGATACGCAATCACTCCTGTCTCACATGTTACTCTAGCCGCACGCGGTTGATCCGTTACAACTCCGAGCTCGCCGATTACTGTTCCAGTAGAAAAGTAGTCGTCCATCTCATTCTCAAATGACAGGTCTTGGAATATCTCCATATTTGGGATAGCTCCGTAATCTTCCCTTTCCGTGATCATTTCAAACGTTGGATCATAGTGGACTTTAATAAGACCAGAGATGATAACCAGGATACCGTTCGGTTTGTCATACACATCACACATGATATCGCCACGAGCATATGTTATCAGTGTAGCCTGTTTGTGGATAAACTCATACAACTCCTTGCTTCCAGAGGACATTGCCATCCATGCGACATTGGCAAGAGACAGCTCTGCAGAACTAGTTTTCATATACGCTGGGGAATCCCATAAATGCTTCATTTTCTGCTCAATTTCCTCGTGCAGCGCGTTATATTCTTTTTCGTCCACGAGCCCATCCTCCTTCAGCTCCAAGAGGCTATCCTTCATAGTATTCAACACGGCTCTGGCAGCATGACGAGTTTTGACAGCAATGGCTATTTCAGGGTGGTCCTTTTGAAGGAGCCCCATCTTCCTGACGACTTCAACCCGCTGATTTTCTAGGTTCCATTTAAATTTCAAGAGGACTCGAGGATGATCCACCATTTGGGGAAGGAACTTTTGCACGTCATCCAAAGCGGAGACGAAACCCTTGCCAATGTCGTACCCAAGAAAGATTCGCTTATTAACTTGGTTATTCAAGTACCTCATTATAAGCGGAAGAAGGGGCTTGAAAAAGCGAAGAATTCGCGTAACTCTGGCGAGTCGGATAAAGCGAACAAACTTGAGAAAGTCTGCTTCCTGCATGCTTTTTGCGGGAGTCATTCCAGCTGAATCGGCGGTGGCAATTGCTTCTTCCAAATAGGTTCCAGAAAGGATCGACTCCACAAACGAAATTATGAGGATAATGCAGTCAGCAACATTCCATCTGGAGCTAAGATATTCTCCGAATCCGATTCCAATTACTTTAATGCCAAATTCCAAGAGGTAGATAATGGTAAAGACAAGATTGACGGTGAAAAATATTATATGCTCGTCTTGCGAAAAGTGATGGTATGTCACAATGTAATAAGTTTCCCAAGCCACTGGAATCATGTTGCCGATGATGACGATATAAATTAACGTAGAAAAGAAGAAGCTGCATGCTAATCTGTGATAGCAGTGACGCCATGGCTCTTTAGGGAGTGGATGCTCTTCATCTTCAAATGAGCCGCTGGAGTAGGGAAGCACTTTCCGTCTCAAATACACAAAGAAACCGTCAATCTCCCAGTATCGTTCAAAATCTCGAGTGTGCACCATTTGGAACTTTCTATCTTCCGTGCTTTCCAGCACGTCCACAAGTATTTGAACCGCATCCTTTGTCAATATCCCTTGCTCATATTGTCTCCAGCAAGAGACTTTCAGGGCTTTGAGCAACCTCAATCTTGCTTCCTCTGTCATTTCTTTGATTTCATCATTGCTTGGCTCATTAGACAGATCATTCGGTCCATCTCCCTCTGCCCCAAAATCCTCCAAAAGACTGGGTACAGCCGTCATATCTACATCTTGCTCCTTCGCCTTCACATGCATTTCCACGTAGGGGTTAACAATATTTGTGGATTCTTCAACATTGTGCCAATTTGCATCGGACAGAAATCTATCGTGACGGAGAATCCTTAGCGCTTTCTGCTGTGCAGTGCGAATTTGGCGAACCGCATTGGCCATATCTTGAATCTTGCCAATAGATAGCTCGGTGAGTTTTAGCATGTCCAAAAGTTTCTTGGTCGTGGTTCCATTCACAGTCAACGTGAGGATAACTATTCCTGCGGTCTGGAGCAGTATTTTCGGTCCTATATAGTCCTTTTCACAGATTTCCTTATCTTTGAAGGTCTGAAGAGCTAGACAGATTCCCACCGCGCCTCTGAGTCCACCCCAAGTCATCACTACCATATTTTGCCAGGATAATCCATACCCAATCCGACTCAGAAGGGGACTAACCAACCCAATCATCAAGAAGCGGATGATGTTTAGCGCAAAATATAGAAAAACGAGATAGTATCCATCCTCTGGTTTGAAACTGTTTACTGCCGTTTCAGTAATGAGGATCCCGACGAGGACAAACAAAACAGTGTTCGCAAGATACCCCAACATTTCCCAAAAGTGGCTTACCAACCCTTGAACTTCGGGACTGATGCAGGTTCTTTCAGAGCTCAGCGTTATCCCCAGCAGGACCAATGCCATTACACCGGATACTCCAAGATAAGCTTCTCCAATAAAGTAAGTGAGAAAGGCGGAGCAGAGGGTGACGCTGACTTCTACAGCAGCGTCGTTAAAAATCATGGACAAGTAGCGAATTGTTAATTTGGCCATGACCCATCCAAACAAGGGACCACCAAGGGTGATTCGGGCAAACAATAGGAATATCTTGAGTCCACGACCTTCTTCACCTCCGCCTTCACCTTCAAGCTGCACTATATCCGAGAATATTTCGTAAAATAGGATGGCTACTCCGTCATTCAGCAACGATTCGCCGTCAACCAGAATCCCCAATGTTTCGGAAGTGCCTAGTTTAAAAAAACCTGGTTTGAAAGAGTCAAGATATATTTAAATGTCAACACGCGTAATTTTGCTACTTACCAACTTCCTTCAAAATTGAGACCACGGCCACGGGATCCGTGGCAGAGATGATGGAACCAAATAAAGACGCTACCATAAAGGACCACCCATAAGAAAAGAAAAATTGCTGGCAAAGGAGAGCTGTTGTAAAGGTCGTCAGTACCATTCCTGGAAGGGCCAGAATTAGAATCTGCAATTAAAAATATATTTAAACCACCTTTTCAACATTGCGCATTTTTACTTAATAAATATTATATCGTACGGAAATGCAGGATCTGAAGAATAGATGGGCTTTCATGTTGAAAGACGATTCAAAAATCAAAATCGGAAGGAACACGTAGAGAATTATTTTTGGCTCTGTCCTTGCCACACCCGTATATGGCGTCCAGGTTGGACACCAGCTTCGAATGTTGGACAAAGCACCAAACCCCATTCCAATCATCATGAGCAGGACAGTGTAAGGCAAGTTAATTTTGAACACTTTGATAAGAGTACGGAGCAGTGCTCCAATACCAATCATACCGAAAACTGTTGCAAAGAACTTGAGGTTGTGGTGGTTAAACTTTTTGCATATCCTCTCTTGAAGAAAATTAATTAAATAGTGGGGCCAAGTGAGATTTCATTATAAAAGATGATAAGATAAGTATAAATGTTGCCCACTCACGATAGTCCACTCCTTTTAACTCCCTCAACTGATTACGGCAAAACTTTTGCCGGTAGTAGGTCTGCTTGCACTCATCAAGCGGTTTGTTGTTCACAAACTTTACTGTTCCTGGTGAAGTCGGTGGCGCAGGTGGAGCTGAGGGATTCACAGGTAAGAATCCATATTTGATTTGACATGCTTCGTAAACTTCAAACCTGTCGTCTGGTTTACTACCACCAAAATTAGCGGAAGCAAGGGGTAATATTAGCAACGGGACCAACAATACCAGAGAAAGTAGTGGCAATACTATTTTACTAAAAACCATGATTTAGCCATGAAAAACTACTATATGTGACGTATAATGTTATAAGTTCAATGCAGAATAATAATTATGGGAAATTCAGAGTAAATCTATAATTTAAATTGCATAATAATTATGCAGTTTGATTTAAAAAATTATTATTTATTATAGAAAGTTTTTCATGTATTCCCCCATGGAAATCTTAAATGTTTTACAACTTCCAATCTTCGTTACCTGTGTGCTTTAGTGCCAAATCACTAATTTCAATGATAATTAAATTTATCGTTATCGGCCTAATGAACTCGCCTTTTTTTCCGTTTTTGGCCCAACATTCATCGCATTAAATACTCTGATCTTCAAGTTGTAGTCAACTGGAAATTTGATTGGGAGCAATGATGCAGAATCACACTCCGTTTCCAACATGGTATTGATTTACCTTTAAAACGTTGGAGTAGGTTAGGTCATTTGGTTATTAAATATGACAAAAGTGTGTACAGGGCTATAAAAACGAGACATTTTGGTTATAAAACTTTAACCGTGCACAGGGCGTCATAAAACTGTATAAGTTTCATTAAGAAAAGTATGCAATAGTGGATAGATTTTCGGAAAATAAATTTCCGTGACAAACCAATAACAGATAATTACCCAGAATCAAAATTCCTATCAATTGATATATCCCATACAATTCTATCCATAGAGGTCTTTCCCTAGTAAAGTCCTAGTAAAGTTCTAAAGACTGGAACTTTGATGGAAGCAAAAGAAACAAAATCTGGAGAAATTTTACAGTTATCAGGCTACGAAAATGCTCGAAATGGAGTTCAAACACGAGCTCAATCAAAAAGCGGTTCCCCACTGAAAGTTTCAGAGGTCAAAATTGAAGAGGTTGGCAAATGTATTGAGCATTACACTGCAGCATACCCACATTTTACTTTAACGCATTGTGTGGAGTCGCAGTAAAGAAATCGGACATAATTCCCTGCTACTACGAAGGTTCCGGGTTGGTCAAAAAGGTTAAGGATGCTAGTGGCGCAGAATCCTACCATCTCTTTGGAGTTTACTCTTCCAACACAGCCCTGGCAAAGTCTGAAGGGACTGTAGTGACCAAAAACGAAATGATTCCAGCTACTTGTACAGCATCCGATCTTGCATTCTTTTCAAAGTATAGCCAAGAAGGAAGGTGGGCGACCAGCAACAACTTTTGTGATAATGCACTAGCAATGTGTGATAATGGCAAGTGTCGTCCTTGGGCTGATCTCTGCAATAATCAGCAGGAATGTGACGACATGTCTGATGAAAAGGCAAAGGTCTGCTTTAATCAAAATGTTTGCAGTAAAGAACAGTTCAAATGTAGTTATGGGGCTTGCATTGAGAAGAAATTGGCGTGTGATGGGGTTCGGGACTGCTGGGCTGACGGATCTGATGAAGATAAGAATGGAGTTTGTAAAGGCAGAACAGCGCCTGCTTCAACAAATAATGGAACAAGTTGTGAAGGCATCAAACCCCAGGAGGCAGTAACTGCCCACTGCAGTCACCCAGAGAGGAAAGGACTGATCCCGTGCACCGATACCGTGCCTGTTGGAACCTCTGCTGTGTTGAGAAGAAGTGAAATTATTGTACAGTGTGAGAGAGGTGGAAAATGGTCAAGGAGTACCAGACTCACTTGTTAAAAAGTATGTCATGAATTACAATGAAAACTGTATTAAAACCAAACTGACTTCCGTATCTGAGTTGGTTGTAATTAATTTGAGTGGGCATAAAATTCACATTACATAATATATTTGCGAGTTAACCTACATAATCAACGTTAAATATTTCACTAATTCAGTCTGCTAATAAAAATTATGGTTGTGCATTATAATGTCGCCATTTGGAAACAAAAAATTTATTAAACAGAAGAACGCCGAAATGGTACAGCAAATTGAAGTAAAGATTTAAATGAAGCAATAATTTAGACGCAACCGTCGTTTTTAACGCCCGTATCCTCCTGTGTACATGGAAAATCAGAACGAATCTTCAGAAAAATCACATTCATGCCATGGGACGAATTGGGAATTATTTACTTACCGTAGCCACCTATTGATAAAATTAAAGTCAGTTAAATGTTCAATTACATTAAATAAATAGCTTGTTGCGCTAAATAAAATCGTCTTACCATAACCGCCGTAGAAGCGACGTCTAACAAATTGATTAACAATAAAATTGTAATTATTAGCTTTTAAAATTTAAATAAAAGTTAATTATTGTTAAATAGTTACTTAATTGTGGTTTTCTTACCGATAACCACCTCCGTAGCCGCCATAACCCCCATAGCCCCCATACCGACTAATTGGACGAATTAAAGTCAATTAAAATTAATAAATTATCATATAAAATAATTAATTTTTTAATTAATTAATTAACAAACCGGAATCCGCCTCCATAACCTCCTATAAAGAAAACATACGACCAATTAACAATACAATTAACAACGTTACGTCAACATTTTAACTTTAATTTAATTTTCTTAAACTTCATTACCATATCCACCTGCAATGTTAAAATAATACGAATATTAGAATAATACGAATTTAAAAACAGTCAATTAATTATCTCTTTTATTAAATGTCTAACCGTAGCCCCCAAATCCGAATTGCCGCTTCTGTCGGTTTAGGTTTTCATCTCCTTCAACTATAATTAAAAAGTTTCAAAATTAGTTTGTTCGCCAATTTAAGAATTTCCTGTAAGTATGTAACACAAGTGTGCATTTCAATTAGTACATACCTTGAGCTAAACCATCATGGTGATGATCCTCAGATTGAGCCAAGGCTCCAAAACTCTCTCCGAGATCAGCTTTAGCGGATTCTTCAGCAGATGGGAACGCGTGGGAGATTGCAACCACACATGCAATCACAAACAGGCAAAGAATTGACTTGTTCATTTTGCAAAATTTTCCTTCAAACTGGTGTGTTCGAAAAAGACACAGTTTCAAAAACCTGGTGGCTATTGCAAACTAGGCAGATTGCAAAGTAAAGTCTTGAGAAGAATGTGACGATGGCATGAAAAGCCATCCTCTTTTATACTAAAACTGGAGCCTCATCTATGCATGAAAAAATTGTCATCATACATAATATAATGGTCATGTATCATTTCACGGTACAGCGACCAATGGTGTATGTAATTTTGATTCACATGCACGGTGGTGACTCAAAAGTAGTGGACATTCCCTCATCAGTTCTGGAGAAATAATTTATTATTCCTGGTAGGCATCATTGTCCTCAAATTCAAGACGCCTTTTTTACATTATGCTTCACAAGCGCATCTTGTCTCAAATACCTGGATTTTTCATGCACCCACAAACCGATTAATAAATTCCAGAGACCACAAGTCGTGATCAGATGCTTTTCAAAATGACGTCAGTACCTGTGAAGCTAGTTAATTATTACCTATTGGGATTTTTGACTTGTGCGAAGAAAAGATGCTTTTGATTGCAAAAAATAGTTTGTTGCCAATGTGTTCCCATTGTTCTTGACAGTGGCAAAAACTTTGTTTATCGAGGTATATGTCACCTTCACTTCTGGAACGTGTACATGCCTAAACTTTTTAATACGTTTTTTATGGAATTCCAGTGATACCTAAATATCGGACTTGAAGACGTATTAAAATCATGGCATTTGTTAAGAAGTTAGGTATGCATTTCATTAGTGGACATTGGCAGGAATGATGCAGCAATTTCAAAACCATCACAAAAAATTAGGTATGCGCATTGACTGGATATAATAGCAGGACTATTCACTGTGACGCAACATTTTCTCATGGACAAAAGGATGACAATGCAAATATGATGATGTTCGCTTTAACTCAACGGATGAAAAACACATACACCTACACACAGCTTTAGTTTAGCCTGTGGTTTGGCAGTTTGGTTGTTCTGCATAACAAATCTTATGAATGGCGGACATTCAAAAGAAGAGCTGAATGTCCTGTCGTCTTCTTGACATAATGATTACAAATTGTAGTGCAAAAGTGTGAAAACCCTACCACATTAATTCTCGTTTCCACGAAATATATTAAAACTGGTTTGCACCAGTTCAAATCCAAATTAACTAGCTATCAATCAAGCTGTGTGCGTACACAATGCATGTTCCATTTCATCCAGATGCCTCTTGTCCAGCAAAAACCGGTGATGAAATTATTACTTCAAGTAAAACTTAACGATTTTGAATCGTGATTGTCTTGAAAAAATCTCATCAGATTTAAAGTTTCGTCCTGTCGATGCAATTAGGACAAAAAGCACATGGCTTGATGCAATTTTGAAAAATTCATATGAATAATTCTAAAACAAAAGTCATTAATGTACAAACAAGCATATTGTCTGTATTTTAATTTCACACTTGTCGATTTTGAACTCAATTGTACAATCATCAAAGTTCTAATTATGCTGGGGCAGACTAAATCTAACAGTTTGGGGTTTTGTAGCAGTTCGCTTATTTCCACTCCGTCCATCTTCAGCAGTAGTCGCTGGCGTATCCTTTGCAGACGTGTATGCCGTTTCCGGTTGATTTCCTTCGGGATTAATCCATTGCTCCAGTGAAAACAAGGATGTATCTTGAAATCTCGGTGGGGTGTACACCGGTTCTAAATTTTCAGAGTCCAAAATGCTGTCCTCTGGTTCCGAATCCAGCATATCTTTGTATCTATCGCTTCTATAATCCTTATTCTTTTCTTCCTTTGTTCTCAACAAAACGTCCTTGACATGTCGCTCAACCATCATGTCCATTTCCGCTTTAACCATTTCCCTAATCACCACCTGTTCGCTTACAGAGTTTGTCACAAATTCCCCCTTTTCTCCATCCACCTCTGGTTCATCATCTTCATCATTACTTTTCAGCTGGATCTGTGGTAAAGGAGCAACCCGTTGAGTCGCCCAGTGGCTGGAAGCTGACCTTGCACCCTTCTTTTTCTTTCCGACACTCCTGCTCGTCTTCCCTTTAAACTTATTGGTTTGGCTACGTTCTGCAGAGGAAATGGAGCTATGTCTTGTAGCTTCCATTTGTTGTTTATAAGCTGCAGAAGCTCTTCTCGTCTTTGACCTAGATTTTCTTATGACGGAAGCCTTGCTCATACTTAAAATTCCCATTGCTGCTGCTGCTGTTTTACTAGTAAAGAGAGCAGAGCGTGACCTCTCATTTCCTTCCAGTTTCACCTTGCCCATCAAACCGGTTTTAGATTCCTCCATCATCATGTTGTTGTTTGCTTTAGGAAGGGTATTTCTGCTCCGAGCTTGACGCTTTGGTTTCACTGAATCCCTGCTTTTGGCTACAATCGGGGTTTGAGACCGGGAGGAGTTGGAGGGGACGCTAGGTCGTCGTGAAGGTTGATTATTTCTGAAGGTATTGTTTGTTTCTTTGTATTCCCTTTTTTGTTGTTGTTGAATCGGCTGAGGCTGAAGAGAAGTTGATCTATCCCTCTGAATTCTGCCCGATTCCTCTCGGGGTAAACTGCTTGATCTATCAGTTCTCGCTCTAGAATTGGAGGCGACCACACTGGGAACATTGTCATATTTTCTTGTCACAGGTGGGAGAGGTGGAGCACGAGTTTTGGAAATGGGTTTAATTTTCCGTAATTTTGAAATGTTTTCCTGGATAAAGTTCCGTTTTCCAATACTACTGGCTCTCCCTTTTGTAGAGGATTGATCAAGAAAAGAGGCTGTAGGAAAGGTATAGGGTGAATTTTCCTCTCCCTTTGCGAATCTTGAAGGTTTCTGTGATGGCTGATTTTGGTTATAATTGCCATTATTAGTGTTAGCATCAGTGTAGCTCTTGATGGTGTAGCTCCCACTAGATCGTGGTGACCGTCGATTATTACCATCAGAAGTCACAGCAGCAGTGGCCACTTCCCATTTTAAAATTGTTCTTGTAGGCGTCCTCACAGGAGCTTTGGATGCTGCTGTGCTCACAGACCTCCGGCTCAATTCACGGGGTACGGTAACTTGACTGGGATTTCGAAAATCAGCTGGGTGGGCTGAATTACTTCGTTTTTCCCAACGTGTAGGTGGTGGTTGATGGAGTTTTCGAAAGAGATTGGGAGGCTTGCTTGCCGTATCAGGCACAACACGAGATGTGCTCTTACTCTGTGCCGTGTTCCCGTTCGCTCCTGGACCAGTTATAAAAGTAGGATTTGGAATTATACTAAAGTCCACAATAGCACTCGTTGTACTTTTGGTTTGTCCCCGCATTCCAGAGCTTGTTTGGTTAAGGGTGAAAGAACGAGGTGGATTCGTAGGGTAAGGATTGATTGTGAATGATGGCGTGGGTGGAACGGATTTGCTGGGGGAATGTGTACTGAGCTGAATATTACCAAAGAAGAAAATTCCTTGTTATAAATTAATTCAAACAATTCATAGATAAAGGCTAATGCTTTCACACCTGGCTAAGAATCCTGTATATTTTACGTCCCAAAGTTACCAACTCATGGATAGACATTTTGTCCGTGTCCACTGTGCTAATATCCCTAGTCCCACTTTTAGCCGTTGTTGGAGGAATTTCCACGATAGCGCTAGCACCTGTTCTTGGTCTGTCATCACCAGAGGAAGCCACCCGACTTGTTAATGTTCCATTCGAGCTCACCATAGGTATCATGGAGGTTGTACTCTCCGCCTCTGTCACAGGAGAAGGTGGCTTTAGTGTGTTGAATGTAAACTCCTCCACCTTTTGCTGCTGACTCATGACAGGTAGCTGAGACAGAAGGTTGCCAAGTTTTTCAACATCCGTTGGATTCACCTCTTCCATCATCCTCATAGATAATCTATCTTCTGGGGAGCGTATCTTGATATCAATCCGGCTGCCGGATAGCCCAGGAAAGAATGGAGAAGGTCGATCTTCATTACTGCTTCCAAATGTGGTAGAGGCAGACTGTGGCGTTCCAGGGGAAGCTGTAAAGTAGTTTATTGGGCTTCGATTTTTTGAAATGGCCACCGGCTTTCGCAACATGATCATTTGACCACCATCCCAAAAGTGCATTTGGTCAGAAGGTTGCTGAAACTCTTGCTGTGGAAATCCACTTGGGATGTTGTGGTGCCGGTCATAAAAGGTGTTATTTTCCAGGATGAATTGTTGAAAGGGACTTCCAAGCGGGGAACTCCGTTGCTGGGGAGGTGACTGCTGAGAAAACCCAGTAGGAAGCGAAACAGGATCCAGCGGAACAAATGTCTAAAAGTTATAATGATTTTTATTTTTGTCCAAAACATGGGGGAATATGATCCTTGTTCATTTTCTAATCATTTTCTCACCTTTCTGGAGTAGTTTCCTGCTGGAACAGATCTATCAGTGTGTTCATAATTCGGCACAGACATATTCAGTCCAGCACCAGCAATTAGGGGATTTTGCAACGATTGTGACCTTTGCTGTAGCCCACTCATCAACTCTGACGGGAAAACGCTGGGACTTCCCCGAAAGCCATCAGGACTGTTTGGTTCCTTCACCAAGTTTACTCTTTGATTTTGAGTTTTTTGCATGTTCAAAATGGCTTGGTTAATAAGGTAAGCGTTCTCGCTCAAAGTCACTTGTTGACTAGCAGCTTTATCTTCCGCTTCCCCATTTTCCTTCGAGTTTTTATTAATCAGAGGCTGGGAATGAGGTTCCAAAATTGGAGTGTAAAAATTGGACGAGTCTAAATGTTTGGCTAAATCGTGTTCCCAAACAGTTAGAGGTCTTTCTGACACTACCTGATTTTCTCTTGATGGATTGCCACCACCACCACTAACCCCTACATTTGAAGGTCCTTCGACATTCACAGTATTTAAACTAAAGATTTGGAATGGGTCTTGCTGCTCCATACTCCTATTTTGTAGACCTGCAAACGGATACAAATGTTGTTGGCAAAGCGGGTCGACAGCTTGACCACCTGTAAAATTTTGTGATATATGGGGTAATGAAGCTGCTCCACATCCGTTGACCAAATGCAGCATACGTTCCTTGGCTTGGTTAAACTTCTATCATGATTAATATTTTTTAAATGTGTGTAAAATTATTATCAAAGCGCAACTATAGATTTAGGGCATATTCTTTGGTTTGGTAACCAAGACATACATACTCTCAGTTCCATTAGCATTTCCATTCTGATGAGGTCATCATGGATTTCGCTAGGAACTCCAGTAGGGAATGGTCCTCTGGGTGGAAGGGATGGACATGAATTGGGAAGGTGGGAGTTGGTAGGAAACGGTGAGGATTGTTGCTGTTGCGAAATGGTAGGAGCAGACGCTGACGAGGTTTGAGTTTGGTTAGTCTGGGTCTGGGTCTGGGCTTGACTTTTTGAATCACCTTTTGCTAGTTGAGTTTTACTCTTCTCAATAAAGCTTTTGAAAGCGCAAGACACACAAGGATTATGATTATTGAGACATGGCACAGGAGGACCAGGGGAATTTGTTTGGGTGGATGGTCTAACATCTTCCAAACTAACTGATTCGCGTCTGCATTTTTCACAAAGGCTTCTTCTACTTTTAGCTCTCTGTCGAGATTTCCTACGAGGGGGAAGGGGAAACCCTGAAATTTTCTCGCATAAATTCCTATGATACTCTTGAGATGTAGAGGACGCCCCACTTTGAATTGCAGAGGGGGAATAGTGAAGACTTTCTGGACCATCTGCTAGAGTGGCAGGTTTGCAAGTTTGGACGTGTAAATCGCTCTTTGAAACTTTTTCAATTGGGCCTGAATAAACTTGGTGAGGTCCAGTGTACTGAAATGATGAGGATGAATTTTTACCCCTGGTTATTGGTGAGATTGGTCGGGTCTCTGTGTAGTTATTGTTTCTATCAGTACTAGTAGCCCATGAGTTTTTTGAAGATAAACGTGTTGGAGGTCTAGAATGAAGTATAGCGGAAGTTGGTGGTAAAGGTGGCTTGGAGTCTATTATTACTCGAGTATGGTTCTTGGCTTTTCCTTCTGCTGATAACATGTCTGGATAGATGGTATGCCGCTTTTCTTTCGCACTTTTTGAAATGGGAATCTTGCTTGCTTTAGAATAAGCATTATGAAAGGAAGGAGGAGGAGGTGATCGTCTGTGGAGGGGAGGAGGGGAGGTAGCTTCATTATAGGTGGGAGATGAAAGCCTTGTACCGTGTCGACGGTTAAACTTCATGTTAAATCACATCCGCTTTTATGGTTTAGTATAAATTTATTAATTATTTTTATAATAGTTATTTTATGAGCGTGAGGCTACGATGGGGTTTGGAATAATGTCAAGTTCAATTAGCATAAAAATTTGTGTTTTTTTTAAATATTTATATTTTTATTATAAAACGACAATGGCAACAGTACAAAAGATATAAAAAATAACATATAGATATATATCACATTTTGAAGGTAAACTTTTTAAAATCGTGAACCTAATGACTCAATTGGTTTTGTGCGTGTGTGGATTTTGAATACAAATTGTGTGCAAATTGTTTCTCATAATAATCTTGAAACACACGAGGTGATTGCTTTCGTTAGCAGCCTAATTAAAAATTTGAGATTCAATACATGTTCAGTCAACTTTTTTCTACCGTGCGAGTGCGTGCACAGTGCATAATCGGATTGGAAGGCAATTTCACCAAAATTTGGAATGCATGCAGAGTTAATTTTGTTCCAAATTTAAAAGTGCATTCAAATAATTTCTTAAAAATCTGCGAATACTAGCTAAACTGGTTGAAAATCACAGTTAGAAAGGTGCAAGGGTGGTTGAAGGAATGTCATTTTTTATCCGATCATTCCGTAGCCCATGCCAATGCCTCCTGGGTACAAACCGCCATAGAATCCTGTTTAGAAAACATCAGTTATGAGCATTTGCACTGTTTCTCATCGTTGTAAGTGTAAAGATTTTGAAACTTACCCTTTCCATAAAGTCCACCAATTCCGTAATGAGGAACGTGAGTGTGATGAGCAATAGAGTGGGAGCTAATGGATTGCCCAACAAGGCCAATGCCTGGATAGCCGATCAAACCTCCATAGAGTCCTCCCATTCCTAAACCAAGGAGGTGAGGTTGGACCACATGGGCGGTGGAGTGGTGAGAGCTCACGGAAGAACCGATGCCTCCAATACCTCCAATGCCCATGGGCTTGGCAACTGCGACGGCGACGAGGGCAAGGAGAATGAACAACTTGGCCATTTCGATTTTGAGAATTTGGTGTTGACTGGAGTCAAACTTTTTGAGATTTTTTGATCAGAGAAGAGGAGTTGCTCGAAGCACTGAAACCTCAGTTTCTGTTTTAGTTACTGGAACAAGTGAGAATTGAAGACTGATGATGATTTCCAGCTAAACCTCAATCTATATATACTCCAAAACTTAGCTACTCAAACGACTATGAATCAACTGATCCGTGGAGGAAAACAAAGAAATTTGAGAAGAGTAAAATTAATATAAAAAAATTGGATAAGGAAATCATCATTTTCATCTATGTACGGCTTAATATTGACCTTAACCGACTATTATTTATCAGTTCAGTTTAAAAAAATTGATATATTCCAGTTTTAAATCGTGAGTATTAATTCGTAGCAAACTTTGCATTTGCCAAGAGTACCGTAAACCGTAACGCTACTGTATACATATATAAATACATGTGAACAATAAATCATTTAGATAGATATGCTGATAACATCAACTCCAAGTTCTCATCGCTCACAGTTGAGTGAGCATGTCTGCGTCGTAAGACGGCTTATAAGAAGTAGCTATACTTGAGTCAAATATCAATATCATGAGCATAATATATGTATATAGCATCTCAATATTTTTCATCGTTTCCGCATCATCGTATGCAATTATCTTTTCATCCACCCACATGATAAGGCTTCGTAATATCATTAGTCTGAATATTACGATCAATTAAGTGCAAGGTTTACTGCTTAGTTAGTAAAACTACCCGATCCACACACAAAAAAACTCTCCAGATGAACTACTCCAGAAATCAAAAGTCTAACTTGAGATATATGAATATTAAATCATGAAATAAGGAAAAAATATTTCATGAGGTGAGAATATAGCCAATGCTTATGTACATCTGTACGTAATGTAATTTGCAAAAGTATAGTGGAGAGTGAACCGTGAAGTCTTGATTCCTTAACTAAACCTACCCCATATTCTATTGTTGCCCAAAATTATGTAATTATATAATTAGGAAAGCATTCCAAAGGATGATTGAAAATCAAATGGGAGCACAGATTAATTTCATAGTTGCTCAAGCTTCAAACACATAGAATGGCCAAGTTCAAGTTCATCATAAGCCAGTAATAAAGCAGCATTGCTAGGCCTGAATTAATTAAGCAATAACTTTCAGGGTTGTTGCACATTCAACTTCAACATTGCTTTGCTTTGATTGATAAAGGCAGGAGGCTGATGTGTTGATACATACGTCCAATTTTAATTTTTTTCATGATAATTAGTATTTAGTATTTAATTTTCGGAGTAATGAAGAAATGTAACAACACGTGTGAGTGTGACGTCAATACATAATATAATACTACATGAAATATTTCTGTCGTGAAATAGGTCCATTACAAATCCATACTTCTTTTGACGTGCAGCCTAAAAAAGACGTAAAACTCATGCTACCGTTGCGATTTCCAAATAATATTTAAAAATAAAATTACACAGCAAATAGGGTAGGGTGCCTCCATGCACACATCATAATACTATATATATAGACTGCAGCAGCTTTGCATATTTGCTGAAAGCTATCATAATGAAAATGTTCCATAGTGATTCATAAATCAAAGAGTGTTTTGTTCAGGCATTAGCAGTGACATTAAATAAAACGGCCCATATTGAACCGATCCTGATTTGACAAAAGCAAGAACAAGCAGCATCAAGCATTAAATTTCATTCCTACTATTCGGATTACATTACTTCTATTTTTTTAAACAAACATAATGGCCACTGGAAAATCTACTCATGCTTCATACGCTACTTCCGGTACCAAAGCCTCCTCTGAATCCCGCAGTCAGAGTCAGTCCATAATCAACAGTGAGAAGGCCAACGACAACCACGTCATAATCAGTGCCTTTCCCGAGCGAAGCAAATACTTCCAGGAAGCAGTCCCAGTTGATGATTTTGGCCCACCGGTTATAATTAAAGAGACCATCTACACCTACAGACACTTTCGACAACGCATCCGAGAGCTAGAAATCGCGAATGTGAACTATGACCAAATAACCCTATTCTTCATCGGTACGCCCGACAAGAATGGTAGAAGCTGGCACGCAGACAGCAATTCTGTGGAACGGGCCGTGAACTACATGCTCAAAAAGCTGGGAATACAAGGCTACTTTCTTAAAATCTATGTGGGCACAAGAGACGAATGGCTGGATCTTGACAACCCGTACAAACTGGATCCCAAAATCAACCTCCTCAATATCCCAACCCTCTGGGTTTGGAATAGCTCAAAGAGAATCTTTGGAAAGCGATGTTTTGACCTGGAGAGCATTTACTTATTGCTCAAAGACTAATAAACAATACCATTTTAACAAAATTTTAATTTGATTCAAAATTTTCAAGTTGAAATAAAACGAAAATCTGATACATCGATATTAAGATAAATGGCACCTATACACCTCCTACTTCCTTCTCTCGTTACTAATGAAGGAGATTGGCCATACATAATTATACAAAACGAGACTCGCCTTCTCATATCACGGATTCTGTTTCAATAGCGGCTAGATGAGGCTTTTATTTGCAGATTATAATGATATTATGTGGGCGACGCACTATTGACATTGAAAAGGTTGTACTTTCCTCACCACAGGTCAAGTTCATCACCACACATGATTAGTGAAAGTTTATCACAGGAAATTACTTTGGTGTGTGCGTATCAAATACAAGATCGACAATTATTCATCGAGTATAGAATGTCATATATATAGCCACTCGCTCATGTCATGCAATTCTAAAAATATCTCTTGCCAACATTTTTCCACTTGCTTACTTCGTTCTTACTGGGTGTGAATGAAAATCGAAAGGGAATTATCACTGAGCTGATTGCGATAAAATGTTCACCATCATTCATGACCTTGCATGGGTGACTGCAGTTTGTATTTCTTTTCAAACAATCAAAGATATAAATGTAAACAAAAAGCGCATAAAAATATATGTACAATTGTTCAATAAAGTGGTCGGGCAAGATTCACTTTCACGTTGAGCTGCGAATGCGATGCACTTGTAGATTTCCCAGCATAATTGAATTCTAAAAGGCAATGAGGCACACGCTATAGTGCAGTTCACGTCGAAGCGGAGGCACGCGTCAATGACTGATACATACTATTTTCAAACAGTTCGAGTAGTGAAATAAAATACGTACTAATGAAGTAGATGCGTGTGATGATTAATAGTACTGCATTGTTGACACTTTATGGCTGTTTTGCAAATTAAAAGCGGAGTAGTGTGGATAGGTAAACAATACCCTAATGTGGGAGGACGTATAATATACAATTTACCATTTTTGACAACAATCATTGCTACTCTAAAATTATTCAGCAGTGAGCGTACAGTGATAGTTTGAAGGGTTTACATAAACATCCAAAGGCATACCATTTTCTCAAACATTTCCTGGCAAAACTTGCTTCACTTCACAGCACACGCCAATATACACCCACAACCACCAGCTAATAACGCACTTTACTCTACTCATTCATTTATCAGTAGGTAGAGATATGTACCTACATGTATTTTAAACTAGTCTTGAAATCTACAAGCCTTTATTGTCCCCGTAAAAAACATGGGTATTTATCCTGGGAAAATATCTCAAATGAATTGTCTGCATATCCCCGTCATAATTTTTTACTAGCAAAATGTCTCCCCACATGAAAAATTAGAGCTAGATTGACCTAATTTCCCTTTCTTTTCTACTACTTAATGCGTATTCTATTACTTGATAAAATAATTTTTTTTTGCTTTTGCAGTCTTAGAAAAAAATGTAACCTGCATGCACACTTGAATTGTTATTAGATGTACGATAATATGCAGCGACCGAGGAAGGAATGCAAACGTGATGTTGATTGTGTCGATGAGCAATATAACATACCCTGATGTTCATGTCAAACGAGAGGAAAAGTTTCAAATCAGCGTTAATATTATTTTATTGTAAGGAATCGCTTTCAGTTTCATTCGTTGATTGTGAGAAGAGACTGACTCAATTACCTTGTGTCATGGTCATGGCCATGACGAGATTACAGAGAAAAGTTGTGTTGTGGTGTTGTTTCAAAAATTTTAGACAACTGCTTTTGGACTCGGTCACGCGACAAGGAATCTTGACCTTTGACTGACAAAAATAGTAAAGAAAAAGTTGTAGCTTTTAGTTAATTTTTGGGTAGAGGACATTAAAAGTGACTGAAAACTCTAGAAAATGAAGTGTTTCAATTTATCAAGAAGGTTTGGAGCGCTGCTCCTCCTGTTTATATTTTGTGGTGGGACAGGAGCCCAGTTTTTAAATAGCATTTTAAAATTTCCCAAATCTGGTGTTCGTACTTTAAGTAAGTTGATATAAATGAGCTGGGGGTTTATCTCAAAATTAAGTTAAATGTGTCATTAATGTTTCGTCTTGTTCGGTTTTTTAAAGGATATTTACCACTTAAGCACAAAAAAGTTACCGTTTCGGGGTATTCGGCTGGAGCCGCCTTTGCAATGCAGTTGTATCTTTCATACACAAAAATGTTTTCAGGAATTGCTCTTTTTCATGGAGGTACAAAATGTGCAAACTGCCTAAATTCTGCAACGTTATATCTATACTTCATAACGGTCCCCTTGTAATTGTGCTTTCTTATCCTACCATAGTGGTTTATAAATGTGTGGAAGCAAATCAGGAAAGCTTTTCTGGGATACTTGGATGTGTGAATGGATTGACGAATTTGACAAAGGTAAATTTTTATTAAAGATATCAAAGAGAACCGACAGGAAATTACCTCTGTTATTTGTTTTAAAAATCCAATCTATTATGTAGGTTATTGAATTAACGGAAGACTTGGCGGACGACGGAATGATTGACCCATTAAAGCGACTCAAGAAGCGAAGACATTACATTGAACATGGATACAATGACGAAAAATTTTCATTTAGTAAACTAACTTTCAACTTAGTTACAGCTACTTTTAAGCGAAACATAATTTTCAAACCTCTTTTCTACCTACCAGCACTAATAATTTAACTATTCCTAATTCTGTAGATAACGGCCGTCAAATTGCCCAGTTTTTTGGGCAATACAGCAAGCACGTGCGGTATCAGGAGACGTCAGCAATTCATGGAATCGTATGAGCTACATCTATACAACTTACATTTTGCTATGCCTAAAAGCTTATCCATACTAATATCAGTAGTAGCTCCAGACTTTATGTTCCAGACACTTATCAGCTTCCTTGTTCTTCTTCACCAATTAACACAATAACACTATTTTATATTTAGAATGCTAATGCTTCATTTATATATATAAAAAATTCTGATATGGGAATTGATTAAAAATATTAATGTGAGTATGTGTATTTTATATGCATCTGAGCAGGCAACAGACACATGCGGCTTCTCATGCGGAACTCCAATTTATCTCAACAGTGGCTGCCTCAATTGTGGTCGCTCAGCGGTTTACCAAGGTCTTAGCTACATACGTAAAAAGAAGCTGTATCGAACAGGTAGCAGTAAAAATAATAATTAAATATGAGCAAGATCCAATTATTATGATCATGGAAAAAGTTTTTATGCTAATATATCCCGTTCTCTCTCTCTCTCATTAAGAATCAAAAATTGCTACTTGTTATCAAGGCAAAGGCATAAGTGGATTGTATAAATTCAGCCAGAGTGAATTTCTACCCAAGAATGCCTTTGGGTTTGCAAGCATTCCAATGGAACAATATGGCTATATTTATATTCCTCCGAGATGTGAAGCTAATTCATCATTTTGCTCGTTACATGTTGCTTTTCATGGATGCTCAACCATTCAGTAAGAATAAATGCGATAACCCACCTTTACCTACATGCTATTTAAAAATACTTAAAATCTTAAGTAGAATACTAAAAACCTTTAACCGTTACAGACTTTTCGGACATGTGCCGTGGCACATAACTTGCAGTGGCTACTTAGAAGTGGCAGCAGCAAACAACATTATTGTTCTATTCCCACAAGCTGCCATCCAACTTTCTGATCCTTACTCTTATTTAGGCTGTTGGGATTTCGTTGGCTATACTGGAGAGCTTTATGGTATAATGGATCATGTATCATGATCATGCACACAAAATTTAATGACGAGTGTAAGCTTATTTTTACGAATTGGCAGCTTGTAAACACGTGAAATCCTTGTTAATGTTTTAGGAACAAAGAGAGGTTCTCAAGTGAGATCTGTCATAAAGATGATTTCAAGGATTATGACACCACCTCGAGAAGACTTTGACTATTACGACTACTGATAAACAGGACCATTTTTACCAGCATGAAAACTGAAATGAAGGTACAAACGACCAGGCATAATGACATAATATTGAAAGCAATAATTTTCGATGACGATGACGATTTGAATGTTACAACCCAGCCCTAACCTAATTTATTTTTGTGAGCATATTCTGACTTAAAGAGGGGAAGAAGGATTAGTGTACCTATTTATTTAACTTATTTTGCATTAATTTATTGTCAAAATAAAGACCAAGCTACTAATCCTTTTGCTTCTGAATTTATTTTCATGCAGCATAAATAATGTCATTATGAATAATTGTCATATTTCTTCAACGACTATGAAAAAGGTATATACAGAATAAAACATTGCACATTCATTTGGTCACTTAATTACGATGGACTATTGAAAACTAGTGTTGGCAATCTGGAAAATAAATTACGAGTAAGAAATACGTATTGAGATGGCATTATTTTCACAGCTCATCAATCTCAATCTTCTCTGTGATGATTTGCTCCTTCTTTGTTGTAATGATTTTTGTTGTGCCTTTGACCGACACGGTTTGCGC
The DNA here is from genome assembly GCA_001718145.1 of Orchesella cincta. NCBI lineage: Eukaryota > Metazoa > Arthropoda > Collembola > Entomobryomorpha > Orchesellidae > Orchesella > Orchesella cincta. Next base: position 27,269 of record LJIJ01001174.1, read on the forward strand.
CACAGTTTGGGCAACATTCATTGTCTTTGTTGTTTTTGTTCCATCTGAAACTGTTGTTGAGACTGATGTTTCATTTGTGGCACTGACTTGCACAGGCCTTTCCACATCGGAGAGGTCACTCCTTGGAGTTCTTGCTGTTGCAGATTCCAGAATGTCGCTTGTGATTGAGTTGGGATCGTAATTAAAATTGTTGCTTTTGCTGTTGTAGCTATTAGACTGGATAGAGGATGGAGTTGCATAAAGAATGTCTTTGGGGCTAGGCATTCGTATTTTGGGTGGAATTCCAGAGCTGAGAGAATTTGGACTGTTGACGAAAAAGTGGCGACGACTGGCCGTTTGTGGGGGAGGGTGTGCTGGTGGGGCGAAGAGAGACGATCGGCTTGCCAAGGATGATAATGATCTGGAAGCATCTGTAATTGGGTCGAGTAGTTCTATTGATGAAGGAACAGTGGTTGCGAGAGCTTCGCCTAAAAATATCAAGAGGATTATTATTACATGCAGAAAAATATTGAAACTTGAAACCTTTAACGAAAACAAAGTCGTAAAAACTTACGACACATCTCATCCTCTTCGTCACTGGCATCTTGGCATTCAATTTTTCCATTACATTTTGCAGCGTATGAGATACATTCTCGGCTTGTTTTACATTGGAATAGACTGGGGGGACATGGTTTTTGTCTTGGTTGCAGACCTAGAGTGTGAGAAATTGTGATATTATAAACAATTTTTGTGAGCTCATGAAAAAACTGAGACAGTCTTATCGTTAAGCCCAAACCAAGGACAATGACTTACGTTCCGGCTCGTCAAACACTGGAGCTTTCGTCGTTGTAGTTAGGGATGTATCAGTGGTAATGATTTGGATTGGAGGGCTAAACTGTCCGACTGCAGCTGCGTTTTTTAAGGCTGCTCTAATGTGGTAGGTTGTACCAGGCAAAAGTCCAGGCAGTACGAATCCTTTGTTTAAAATGTACTAATTAAGTTCATGCTCAGATTGGAAAAAGGGTGTATTTAACTATATCCAAATACCTTGCTCATATGTACTGAATTTTGCTGGATACCAGTTAGAATCATGAGCCAATTTACTTTCCACCAAATAGTCAATGATTGGTAAATCCCTCGCAGGAACAGGACTTGGAGATTCTTCTCCTGGGAGTGGTTTGTACCTTTGCACTCTAATCCTAGCATCCTTTGGACTTACCGAGTCAATTTCTAAAAATGGGGTGGACGGCTTCTCAGTCTTTTTCAAGTTGTAGCGAATTTCCACTGAACCCATGTCATTTCCCGCTTTACACGTATAGTTTCCAAAGCTTGTATCTCCACTCATCAAAACCTGTAAAGTTTCAACGCTGCTTTTAAATAAACTCATACAAGAATTTTTAGTATAAACTACAGGTCAGTGTGAGATGAGTTTATAGCTTAGCCCTACCTGAAGCATTGAAGTAAATTGGGATCCATTTATGTCCTGCTTGAGTTTAACATGATCGCTCGAATTCATTTTATGCATGGATGGACCAAACCACTCAAAATGTGGAATGGGATCAGCATCAATTTTACATGTGAGATTCGCCCATTCCCCCAAAATGGCCCATCTTTCAAGAATAGTTTCAGAATCGATAATTCTTGATGGAACACCTAAAAAGCATTTCTTATGAATTTAAAGGACCTTTCATAAAGCTTGTTGATAAAATACTTTACAAACAAAGTGATTTACGCGTGACGTGTAGAGCAATATTCATAAGCTTAGCGTCCGGCATCGGCGAGTCAATATCCATAGCGTGGCACACATAACTCTTCTTGGCATCTTCTTTCGTCACGTTATAAATCATTAAGCCGTCCTTTATCACTTTGAACTTTGGTCCTTCAAGAATATATGACACATGTTTTTGATAAAAAGCTTGTAATATTTTAGATAACAAAAAAAATACACAAATATGTTAACATTTTTTCCTACCTTGTGGACTCTTGTGATCCACTTTCCAATACATTTTAGGCACCCCAGACTGACCCTGAGCTGCACATTTCACCGTGTAATTACTTCCCTCCAATGCAGTTTGATATGCCAATTTATTATCAAATGCAATGGGCTCTGTATGAAAAAAGTAATGTTTTTAATTGACCATACATTTTTATTTCCTTATCTGATACACTTCATAATAAACATGTGGATTAATGAAGCTCCCATATCGTTAATAATAATTCTTGCGTGAAAAAAAAATGAAAATGAAAGGGGTAGAGCAGCAGCACTTTAATTGGCATATTAATCTGTGTCAAGTGGAGTGCATCATCATAATATCGACAGATAAAAATTGTTCTCCTTCATTTTCCCCCTTACATCATATTTACCCTTTAATACTTGTGTATCAGAAGCAAACATCAAATTAATTCCTAATTACGGTTAAAGTTTAATAATCGTCAACCATAAAGGTTCCCACTTACTGACAACCATTAAGCTGAATGACACATTGATCCCTTTTGATCGACACGAGTACATTCCTGCATCGTCTAGTGTGACTTTTTGCAAAAATAAGTCGATACCGCCACCACCTCGTCGGGGTTGCTGACGAATTCGGCTATAGACATATTTTGTAACCATTTATGAACATTTTATGCATTTGAGAAAGCGTATCAGAAATTAAATGACTCTTTCTATACCTTGGCTTTGTCCCATTCACCCGATATCCGTACGGCGTTAGCCACTCTGTATCACCACCTCCATTAAGACAAGAAACGACATACGTGTCACCAATAAACTTTTTTACACTTTTCTCACTCGGAGACAAAGACAGCCTAACACCGCTTCCTGGCGTCAGCGTGATCATTTTCTCGGGATTCCTCAAGGGCTCGGGTTGAGCCTCTCCGTGAACAAATATTGCATTATTTGTGCTCAGTACAATTAAAACAAATGCACCTAGTCCAAACCCCATTTTAACCACTTTTTGCCTCATTGTTACAAATTATTTAATTTCAAAAACAGTTCATTAGACACTTTACACTATTTGCAAGCACACCTTTTTAACCACCTCCACAATTTTCACTTATCCTGTTGACTGATTGGACATTTGCCTCGTCGTCCATCTCATATTTGACCTGATCAACGTCTACTTACAAACTGAAATGTCAGCTCAGTCCGATGGCTCAACTTAAAGATAAAACTATATTTTTTTGAGGGCCCAACCACCATCCAAGTCACCCAACACTATAATGCTGCGAATTCACACAATTTTTTTCTTGTTGATTTGACAAAAATGAAGCGAAGCATTTTTAAAAAAGTCTCCCATCACACAACATACATGGTTGATGAATTCAGCTTATCAGCTATGAGCAACATTGATCGCTATTAGAATTCTTACCTCATATCATCATCATCATATCATATAATATTGAAGCCAACAAAGGTACGCTCATTTAACAACAATAAAGCCACCATAGGGGATGATTTTTAAGCTTATCTTATGTAATGCCTAGCTCAGCGACAATCATAAGCTATAATCTAAAATATGAGTGGAGTATGATCCCTGACATGCTTAAATACGAAAAGGATAAGGTAACACAAGTGTACCATGGGATAATTTTTCCTCTTGTGTACAGAAAAGTTATGATGATTTTTCACGAGACAATTTTTTATTTGTTTTACTGCTTGTGAAATTTTAAAGGGTTCACTCACTTGTTTCTTACGCACATCAGCATCAGAACTCGTCAATACAGTGGACTGATGGAGTGGGTTAGCATAGCAGTAAAACTTATCATAGTAAGGAATTCGATATACTAAATGCGTGCAGCATTTCCCAGCGTGGGTGTCTACCCTTTTGTATTGGTCAATATAATCATCATCATCATTGAGCAGTAATATGGGAGTAATTGCAGCTTGTCATTAAGAACGATTGAGCAGGCATGGCATTTCGTTTGAAAATTGAGGCATTTTGATACGTGTAATGCTGAATCTACACTGACCATTTGACATGTAATGAGTGAATACTGATACTATTTATCAAAGTGAACAAAGGCCAAAAAGAATAGCTAACACAACTCGCTAAAGAAGAGCTAAGGAATCTAGTCTACATGATATGGGTTGGTTTGGGCTTCAATAAGCTATTCAATAGTTTGTAGTGCTGAGAAAGTACGAAAAACTTTTCCCACGTTGTTGCATTTTGTGTTAGGAGATGGGATGGAATGAGTAAGCCCATTGTTTTTGTGTAATACGAGCAAAGGAATATGGTAGAGAATGAAAATGAAGAGCAAACAGCAAATTAAAAATGACATGACACTTGAGACTCCCCCGTCGCATTATGATCACGTTCGTACAGAAATTTTCTACCGACAAAACACATGCAAACGGTATATTATAGAGAGATTTGTTCATTCAATCAATTTTACTACCAGAAATATTCCCACATTTCTCATGTCGTAGTATACATACCATGTGCATATTGTGTACCTCTCACACCTGCAACTTGCTGCAGCAGCCAAAAATAAATCGATGATAAAACAAAACACAAGAGCAATTAGTTTATTTCATTCGCAAGCAAACGTGTGTTAAAATGTAAGTTTTTTGCTTTACAAAATGTATGCATGTTTTGCTCTCGGGTAGAGAATGTGAATCATGAACTTCTAGAATGAAAAAAAAATCTGTCGCAATAAACAATTTACAAGATTGGTTTGATAATTAAAAAATGCATGCATGCATTGTCTTATATCAGCATGGGTAATCGGTGCACTTCAGAAAAAAGAGCATGTGCTTATTTTGGGTCTGAGAATGAAAAAATTAAATTCTTGTTTGTCTTTTTTGTTACACAATGATAATATGAATCGTATTGTTTAGAATTGGAAGGAATGTAAAAAAACTGACATTGTCAATTGTAAACTCACACTAATTTGCATGAATGATGGAAGGGATTAAAATATTGAGAGCAATTGTTAAATATTCCGTAATTTTTAAACTAATTTTTGGTTCTTCTTTGACATTGTCTGCATGAATATCTGTTGTTGATTAAATTGGCGGTGTGAACGAGAGTAATAAAACAAGAATAATATACATTCTTTATTCTTTACATTATCAATATATTTATGAATAGAGAAGGGGCTGCGGCTGTAGTATCATCAATCGTTGCTCGATTTGACGAATGATGGAAAGTTTGATACTGTGTAAACTGCAAATTAAATCAAATGGATTTTTTTTATCATCTAGTTTATTGATTGTATTCATTTTTCGTTTATTTTAAATGTCAACAGAAAATGAAAGGGTGGGAAACCCAGTATTTCAGCGATAGTTCCTAATCAACAGCTAATTGATTGGTGCCTAAGTATTTTAACAAGAAATTCCAAGTTCATCAATCATCCCAACATTCGCTAATGAGTGAACCACACTTGAATGAGCTAAGAATGTACTGGTTTGGGGCGAATTGAAATAGTTGCTTTTTTCGTTGCATTTATTGACAAACATTAGTCTGAGTAATATAGGATGTTGCATCTGGTTAAAGTTTGCAAAAACAACGTCATTAGACATAATATAAAAGGTTCTAGTTGTTTAGTTGCCGAAAATGGAATATAAACCCAGTTGCATTTTATGTATTTGACCTACCCATTCCTTATCTCTGAGACCTACAGCTCGTCTGAGACGCATTAACTCCACGTAAACAGAAGTATTAAGTTTCCTTCTTGATAAATGAGCTCATGGAAGTGGCGACAGAAACAAAAAAAACTACTGTTTCTGTTATACATTATTGCGATGATGATATATGATAGAGGTCTTGAGCGAGACAGTAAAAATAATACAAAACGTTAAAAGCAAAGACCTTTTTTATTGCTATTTCAAACGAAACTAAAACCAAGTTTCGCAAAGGATGAAATGCATTTGCATGAATTATTGCATAATTGTTCGTAGCAAACGGGCAGAGTAAAAACTACAAGTGTTTATTTGAATAGTAACACCAATGCAGCTTACATTGCATTACTTATTATACCATTCTCATCAACATAATCATCATCCCATTATTTTTTCGCACATGCAGGCCATTAGCGTCAAGTCAATACCAAGGGACAAAGCTGGTCACACAATAACACTAACGCAAACACATGTATAATTAATTGTAAATTATATACGATCTGGTGTAATTTCGGTCATGCAACAATCAAGTACTAATTCAAATTTTAACATCAAATGCTCTAGCACGCAGATAATTTATTACGAATAGTTGTGTATTAGCATTAAATTAGAAATGCATTGCCTTCCCAAGGAAGTTTGAATGAGATGCTTCCACGGGAGAAGGAAATTAAAACGTTGGGTATAGTATAGTAGTGCGCTAACTACTTATTTAAATTGCATAAGATTTCTCTGATTTTTATAGAAAATAACTTTCCTTTACATGACCAGAAGAATAAATTTTTATCTCTGATCACGAAAAATTATCTAATTTTGATGCCTGTTTTCAATGCACATGTTTTGTTGCGTGAAAGCTTGAGTACATCAATTCTTGTGAGCGATATCAACCACACCTGATGATGATGAGTCAAGATTTAAGCTCTATAAGAAGACGATGAAGCGACAGTTACAGAAAGTGTAAAATTTGATGCAAGCACATACGTAATCCATAAGTCAACGATCATTGGGTTTAGATTTGACCGTTTCTTCCTTCACTCCAGCAACATGATGAGCAGCAAAAAGAGTTGAGTTTTTGTGTTCATGCTAATGAAAATTCATGTCTGTTGACGGGTCGAGAAAAATATTGTTGTAAATGCAATACAATACCGAAAATGGTAACAGGGGAATTTTATGTTTGTCATTGGTCGATGCATAATCCAACAAAAATACAAACCTAGGTTATTTGACACCAAATTAAAGTTATTGCTGTAAATCTTCAAATGTAACCGGACCAAAGGTAATCGGAGCAAAATAATTATGTTCATTTGCCAGTTTTTATGTAGATGCTCATATTCATGAATACTTGATTCAGTTTGAGAGTTTGAATGCATGGAATTCTAGTTTATGAAAGAGATTATTGTTGATTGAACATTAGAGCATCAATGATTAAATGAGATAATAAATAAAATGAGGAATAAGATAACGCATTAATTGTTAAAATATGATTCAGTTTGCCGTAATTATGCATTAAATCATATGTAAATCATACTGGCAAGCGAGTTGCTGCAAAGAAAAATTTTATTTAGCATAAATCCAAAAACAAGCATAATTTGAAATACCTTCTTCAATTAAATACACACACCATACCATAAGGCAAAAATACACATGAAACCAAACCAAAAATTATATTAATGCTCTATTCTATAATTAAATTTAAAATCCTTTAATTAGGCTACACAATCTAAAATTCTAAGGATTAATGATTTATCATTAATGAAAAAGAAACAAAACAGGAGTTTTAGTTAAAAACAAACACTTTCAAGAAGAAAACAGATCGAAAATACATTTTAGATGTATCTAATATGTAAATGCATAGAATTCTAACTCAAATCATCATAATCGAGAATAATATATTCAATAATAAGCCTAATTATTTAGTATTGATAATTATGTAAGAAGTACAATACCATTGCAAGGAAAATATAGAGTTGTCTATTGTCTATCATTATCATAAAATGTGTAAGCATACCAATATGAATGAAAAAGCATTAAATGGCAGTTTAAAATCTTAATAAAAGTGAAAACAATAATGGTATACTGCTTCTTGATTAAATGTGCAAAGTGATATTCTTGGGAATATTGGGAGAAGTATTTGGTAAGCCATCAGGTTTAATGACAGGAGGATAATCAGGGAATCCAACAAAGTGCTTGGTGCCATATTCGCCCTCAACACTCTGCACCTTGTAATCCTTTGTTTTAAAATTAAACTTAGCCAAAACGTTAGCAATAGCTCTGGTTAAAGCTGCAGTTTTCGCAGTACCCTGCTGTATGTCAATGGAATGAACATTGGAGGTCCTAAGTCGTTTGGGAGCAATATCCCAGCGCTTTAATGGAGTAGGTGTAAAAATGCCATTGCGACCAACTTGTTTTGCCTTCTTACCCGGAGCCGTATCAGATTTTTTTAGAGGAGTTGACGCAGCCATCCAGCCTGCTGTGGAAAAATTCGCATTCTCACAGTCCATCCAGCGGTCTTCCCCATCATCATCATCGGTATCGTCGTCGCTGCTTTGTAAGGCTTGTTGATCATCGTCAGTGGCGTTGTTGTTGGATTGGCAAGAATGGAGGCCGCAGATTTTCTTAAGTAGTCGCATACCAAAGACGATATAGATGAGGAAGATGCTAAGGATATTCACCCGAACGTACACAATTGGAATCCAGGAAATGATTGGCATCACTTGCAGCGAGTTGTACATCACCACTGAGACACCTTGGGCTATCATGCAAACTACAGTTACCACTGAGCTGCATACGCAAAATATTATAATGGAAATCGGGGCAACCTGCAATATAAATGAATCATTGGAACATTAGTTAACTATACTTTGGCATGGAATACGTCTCCAAGTTTCAACATTCAAATTTTAAATAAAATTAGATTGGAATGTTATTTTTATAGCTTACATAAACAACCGCCACCAAAAACAGGACGAGTGCACAGGCAAAAGTGTAAGGGCCCATTAGTTTTTCTACAAAACAAAAGAAGCCAAACATGATAAAATTGCATAACGTTGGCACAGGAGGACTACTTTTTTTAACTAAAAACTTTGAATAAACAAGATTATTATATAAATCTCACCCATGGGGTTTTCAAATGGTATTTCGGTCTTGTTTCCATTTACAACCGTCAGAGCAAGCAAGCGAGTGTAGGAAATCGATTCAATGTCCATCACACTATCGAATCCATATAGACACGGGTACTAGAAAGCACAAGAGATATACCAAAAATACATTTATTAGAACATTATCATGTTACTTTAAATGTTGAGCAAACCAACTGATTCTTTGATAAATTCACTGCAAAACTTTATTCACCGTATGATTTATGTAAATACGGATTTAGTTTCAGACACGTGTATGAAATTTCAAATAAAATTTAATTTATAATTACCATTTGGATCCACACCAAAGTGAGAACAAGTCCCAGCACAACTTGAACAAAATTGTCAACAAAAAAATGCCAAGCCGTTTTCCACCTGCCGCAACTCATTTTATCTTTTTTGTTCTCCACCACATTATTAACCTTTCGGCAAACCTTTTTCACGGAATACTTCGCCATTTCAGTTATGCCAAATGGCAATGACGAAAACTCAAAAGACAAGAAAATGGCGAATTAAAAAAAATCTGCTCTACAACAAAATTACCACGCCACCCTCGCAAGTATAACACTCGACTCTAGCTCTGAGAAAGAATATAATGTCTTCAGCTCTGCCTGTCTAACTACTACTGAGGTTGAGTATGAGCTGATATCCTTGCGGAACTAGATGCAGCGTGGAAGTGAGCTTCTTCTTGCGATTGTCACCAAGTTAGGGTTGACTGGAGGATGGCAGTGATGAGATTGAGAAGGAGGAGAGTATATGTATATGTTGGTTGCACTTTGATTGAAATATTGCAAGCTTCTTAAAATGTAGAGCATATTAGACAGTACGTGATGAATAGCAGGCAGCAATGATATGTCCGGGCTTTATTAAAATGCCACATTATGGATAAGATTCTCTTCCTTTAGATTTCTGCTACCATTTAGTGCAATGTTTGTGAAAGAGTATGGTAGACATTATATACAATAAACTTTTTCGTAGTGTCTGATTCATACTATTTGTATTCGTTTGCTTAAGCAAGAACGACATGAAAGTCCTTCCTATGTAGATGACAGAAGAAACCAGAGAGAGAAATATATCGTCTTTGTTGTAAAGATACGTCTAGGATACCATGAAGCGTTGCAAAGTCCACTCGTGTATTTTTATAAATCAAAATAATAATGTATCTCGCAATAATGGTTGCTTGCCTATTCCATAGGACGTACTTTGTAGATTTATTGATTGGAGTTGAAGATTTTTGTAATCGATGAAATAATCATAATTTGCTATAAGAAAAGTACGAGTCATGAATGAAAGATTGACATTACGTTCAAAACTTTTGTCTATTATGTATCTCAACCCACAACGCAAAGGCGAAAAAGCTCCTGGGATCTTCTTAATGATGAAATAAATTGGTGATACGTAAAATAAATATATGGAGTGTAAGCTTGTAGAGTAAAAAGGAAAATGTTTTCTCACATTGAATTTGAGCTGGATGCATGTTTGTTGGTTGCAGCACAAGAAAAAATAATTAAAAATCCCTTCAAAAGCAATCGGGGAACGAATACATTGGTTTATTAATTATGATATCAATAAATTAATGGTAAGCTTGTAAATGAGTTAGTGCTTGAAAACCAAACAAAAAAACAGGAATGACATAGCTAGCAGCGAAATGTTGCTGATGATATGATCGCTGCTGGACTGGCCCCTTCCATTTCTGCATTGTGTGGCTTCTATAGTTCGTTTAATTTCTGTGCAAGGTGCTGGGTCACTAGAGTCAGAGCTGACGATATTGCAAATGATGCTGGCTTTGCAAGTGTTATTTTGAATTGAGCAACCATAATGGGATCGTGAATCTTCTCCTTTGCTGTAGAATCTAAAAATTTACAATCAGAACCAATTGAAGTGTAAACCTACAATGGTGAATTTATTTGTAAGCTTGGAAATTTGTATAATGCTATCGATCTTACTCAAGGTAATTGTCAAGCAGTTGCTGATCGCAAATCATTCTTTTAGCCATATCATACACACTCTCAGGTCTAAGATCTTTCAATCCAAAATGTTCCTTTGTGTCAGTGATCGTCTCAAACACTGCTTGTTCCTTTTCATTCGATTCATCCAGCTTCAAGATGACCAATTCCTGCCGCACAGGATCCCAAGTGCGACCGTCTCTCACACCATCAAAGTAATAAACTGCATAGCCCGGATTCATACCATCAGTGAGTGCACTTCCTGCAATGAAACTCACGCTTGATCCTCTAGTCGTTCCTTTCTCAAATGTGACTCTGTGTTGGGGTCGGTGAGAATGTCCATAAAACTGCGCTCTAATAATTCCTTCAAACCTGTTAATAATTGCATGAAATTTATCACTCCACACTGGCCAGCAACCCTCTGGTTGGACATGTCCAATGATAATAACGCTTTCCTCGTTGGTTTCAGCTTTCAATAGCTCATCCGCCAACCATTGCAACTGACCATTGGGATCCTGGGGATAAAAGGCTAACCAAAAGTTCTGGTCATAACAAAGATTAGTGTTTATCGCAAGGAGACGGAGCCCAGGCTCAGGGGAGACGCTGTAGTACCCGAAAGACAGGAAATTCTCTTGTTCTTCTTTGGGAAGGAGGTTAGAATCACGTTTAATAAAAGGATCCAACACCAGCTTGTATAACCACTCCAGACTGAAATCGTCATTAATTACTCCAGATTCATTCCTGCTCCACAGGTCATTAGGGGGGTAAAGATTTATCACGTGAGGTTCATGATTTCCAGTGAGGGGATATATTTTGGCATCCGAATCAGCGAATTCTGCGACGAGCTTTTCTGTTGCATATTTAATTGCACGGCTGTTCTCCACCTTGCTGTACAGCCAAACCCCAGAGTGAACGTAGTCGCCAGTCAGAAAAATGTACTTTGCATCCTTTAAAGGAGTAGTTTAAAATAAATTTGGTTCGGAATATAATTTATATAATCAACTTATTTCTACACACGAAGAGTAAATACTTACAGCATGAACTGTTTTGCTGTGGTTGTACATTGCATCGAGAGCGGTATTGGGTAACGCGCAGTTGAAATCTCCATATTTTCCTGCAGCCCTAACTGTGTCATTATATCCGTATTCCTCCCTGCAGCATATGGGCATTCCACTCCCGCATTCTGTAGTTGTGCCTTCTTTGTAGTCTGGATCCAAATGGATGTCCGTAAACTGAAGAATTTTAACTGTGTCGACTTCGTCCTGATTTTTAAAAGTCAAAAAAATTTATTATCATATTCAATCATAATGCGTATTTTAAACATCAATTAACCTACTGGAATTCTTGGTTTGGATAAAACTTGAGGTTTATTCTTATCCACGATAATTCTCCAGTCTTCCAGGTCTGCGTCGACATCTCCACAATTTGAGTTGATGATTCCACAAATGTACTTTGCATGTGGGTTTGTGGGTCCAAGAATATAAAGAAATTGGTCCTAAAAACAAAAAAAGGTAGCAACCTTCAAAATAAAACAATATAATTCTAATCAAAGCTTATAAAAATATTAAAAGCTATGAACTAACAGTGTAAGACTTGATGATTGGTTCACAAACTTCCGGTTGAGGAGCAAGATCGAGTATCTTACAAGCTGTGATGACCATTTGCTGAATTTGTCCTGTACTGTACCTCTGTAATGCTAGGTCTACCAAAGGGATCAGAATTGAGCACAAATCGCATCCAAAATAGTCAGCTTGAATCTCTACATTGTCAACTGAACCGTCCCTTCCAATGGTGCTTATCCATGACCTTATGTCGTCACTGAATGGACGAAGGGCATCTATGAAAAGGTTATGTGGCTCGGTGAAAACTACTGGCGGAGCCAGTAGGAGAGCAAAAAGAATTAATTTAAACATGACTGTAGGGCGAGTCTGGAACTGAAGTCGAACTACGCCAAGGAACTTCTGGAAATCTGCATTTTTCTCTTGTAACACAGTTGACAATAATTTTAACACTTAATTGGGAAATCTACGCATGAATTAGGTGATTAGATACTGCCAATCCTGTCAATTATGTACAGGACAAGTACATGCCAAGGTGAACGTTTAGTGCTTATCTTGAACGGATAACAGATACAGTTACATACAAAATGAATTTGAGACAAAGTACTTGAATTTATGCTCATAAAAGTAATTTATTAACGAATTAGGTTTTAGTTTGGAATGCCAATATGAGACAATTTCTCAATTTAAATGCTTCGATGTCAATTAGTTTTGTACACCCAATAAAACAGAAGTGATAGCAGCAAAGGCTGAAGGTGGGAAGAGTATGCCTGAGATGATATCATTGATAAGGTCTTTGATAACTCCTTCCAACAGCCAAGCCACGATTCCTTTGATTAAGTTACCCAAAAATACCGCAATCTGAAAACACAAAAACATTTTAGCATTTATGCATTACTCATTGCATTTTTGCTTTCTTGAGATTCATGACTTACAATTTCCACAAGGAAATTAAGAATGGCTCCAAGTCCCTTAATATCAACAGTGAGAAGACCAGTGTCCTTGATGTCAAACTTCTCCATTGTCACATTCAGGCTGGAGGTAACTCTGAGTTGGATGAGTACTCTTACTTTGGACAACTTTCCTTTGACAGCGACGTGAGGACCAAGGTCCATGAACTCGACACTCATGTCATAGTCCAACTCACCATAGTTCACTCCTGCGTCTGCGGCGATTACTATATCCCCATCAGGCTGACATAATAAACAAAAGATTGCATGAGATGGCAAATTACGATGTACTAATATATGTATGTTATATTGTTTGTGTCTTGCACCAAAATGGTAATATCTGCAGCTCCAGTTCTGTGAATGGTGTCCATGTTTTTTAGAGAACCGTTATACAATTTCGCTTCTCCGTGCCATTCAACGCCTAAATATTTCACAACAATTTTGATACTTGCATCTAAAAATGCAATATACAGCGTTCTGAAATGTGTATGAGCTATGAACTAACCACCAATAGTTTGTTTAAATCCAACCTCTTGGTCAGGTAGGGCAACTGAGTTGAAACCATTAATATGCAATTGATCACGCAAGTTTGCAAGAACCTATATAGTTAGCAAAATGCATTTTTGTATGAAAATTCGGCATTAAACAAGGTAGGTTAAAATTAATTCATTTATAAATCTTACTTGATCCATATAGTTGCTGGCGTCCGCCATAACGTGTGCTAATGTCTCAAATTCAGTTGGCTAATTTAAAGATTTAAAAAACAATTCGATTTTTTAAAATGCCAACGCTTTCTTCTAACATCTCAAAACATGGGGTAGAATTGTACCTTCAAATTCTCCCCCAATGGAGTCAACTCCCCTGGCTGAGCGAAGGCCAACACCAGCGCGCTTACGGCATAAACAGCAAAATTCATAGTTCCAATGTATTTTTTACGAGTTGCGAAAAAGCTAAATTTGAACAAGGAGTAAAACTGAAACCTAAACTGCAAGGAAAGTGAGGATTTCAATTACAAAAGTGTATTAAACCACACTCAAATAGTTATGTGGTAGTAGTAGATGATGCAAAACTATAGTTGATAATTCATTGACATTGAATTGATTGAATTAATAATCAATCACTCTCCTGTTGTCTACCTGGAATCGATATCAGGTAATATGTCATGTTTATCGGTTAACATGCTAATTTTAGCGTATATAAATCAAAGAACGTATAAACATCATGACAAAATCAACCATTTAATATCAAATGATTACTATTTCAAATCAATGCGTTCTCGAATTGTTCGTGATTGTATTCTACTGTGTATATGAATAGCAGTAAAGTAAATCACATTACAGAACCACTTATCTACAGCTTGCTTAATTTATTATAAAATGAAAGAAATTTCATTCCAACGCTTTACCATACCAAATTAGCTTTTGACTTACAGACAAAATGGATAAGAGAAACTTGGCTTAATTACTCGATTGCAATTCATGTAGTTTTCCAACAAATTCAACTGTTATTATTCGCAGCAGAAACAAAAGTAGTATTAGCATGTATTCAAAATGTGAACTATCCATTGAAAAATCATACAAAATTAGTTGTATAGAAATCCAGGCGGAGCAATTGTAGTCCCTCCAGTACAATTAGTACCAGGTCCAGGAATCAATCCTCCAATTAAGTCAACCAATGTAACTCCCTGAAAAAGTTATGATTATCAAGCGCTCGTCAATAATTTAAAATTTTAAACAAATTTTATACTCACTTCAAGCTGGTGATTAATTATCAGGAGAAGGGTTTCAGCAATAATTTCATGAAGTACTTTCTCCACTATCGAAACTATATTCAATCCTATCGCATTAATTACATCGTTAATCAGGTCACCAAGCTCTCCTGCAAAGTAGAAGATCCAAATATCATTAGAGAATTTTCAAAATTATTACACCGTTTACGCGTCTGATTATTTTGTACCTCCACCAAGTAGCCCTTCTAGCCGTACGTCCATTTCTCCAAGGGTAAAGTTGAAATCCAAATTTTTAAGGAAAACCTCTCCAGTAAGTTTAACTCCCAAAGATCCCGTTCCACCCATTTGAAGTCCTCCGATTTTTACTCGGAAAGGACCGTGACCATAAACTGGGAAGATTAACATTGCCAGACCATCAATGTCATAATTACCTTCAGCGACAATTTCCGGTAACACCATTTGTAACGCTACAGTTAGTTGGATGAGATTGGAGGTAACGGAAGTAGCCTCCAAACCACGTAATCCAATTGCTGTTGCATTGCTAAACCGAAAAAAAGCTTTAAATTGTATTTTCACCCTCCAAAGTATTATATGACAGCAAATTGGATTTTAACTCACTTGATTCCTCCATTGATTCGAAAATATTGTTGGCTGATATTAATTGCTGCATTTGGTACGAGCAAGGGGTCCAGCGGAGGAATCCCGTAGCATTCACTTCCATTGACGGCAATATTCTTGAAGGTATTTATCAAGTAGAGGATGAGGTCATCTAGCCCATTCTTTGGGGTGGCTGGGTCAGTCAACACTGACTCTAAAATGGAACTTTAAATAATTTTCTACTTCAAAAATGGTTTAAATTAACATTATTAACTGTATTTTACCTCCCAAAGACCCAGTCACGCAGAAAAGAACCAAAACAACTTCTACAGTTCTCATTTTAAAATCTTTCTTTGGATATCGATTATGTTAGGTTTTAGCTTGAATCAATATCAAATGCAGAGGTAATGACAGTGAATTCGAGTTTGCGATGACATGGGAAAATAAGTTTGAGTGCATTATCAGTGATTGGCGGTTATCTGTCAAACTATCTATCATTCTTGATATGATTGTTATATATTTATTTCAGCGAACGAAAAGTTTATGAACATACAACATGAACAATTAAATAGCATTAATATAGTTGAACTTCATTTGGTGCATGTATATTCTCGAATGCTTCCCTGCAAGGGGAATTCATGCCTCCTACTAGCTGCCCTAGAGGAATTTCCTGTGAAACAAAGACAACTGGAAGTCACTAAATTTGTAAACAGGTACATAGGTAAATATTTAGCTGTTGAAATGAATTTACCTTTAGCTTATCATTTATCTCAGTCATGATGGCCACACGAAGTTTCTCATGAATCCTTGGCTCGATTTTGTGAAACAATCCAGTTCCAAATTTATTCAGTAGACGATTGAGTAAATTACCAAACGAATTTCCACCGTACAATCCCTTGAACTGGACGAAAATGTCTTTCATGTCTAGGGTGAAATCCATTTCCTTTATTTGGAAATGACTGTGCTGCAGCGTCAATTTGCTAGTAACGCTTGCCGTCACAAGTTCCGGTTTTAAAATGTAAGGACCGTTTCCTGACAGTGGGATTACGTTTATCAACTTTCCCCTTAAACTATATCGCCCTAGAGTGCAAAAATACAACATGAAATCCTTTCTTAGTTATTCACAAGTCTTTTTTTTTAGAAAAATTCTTACCAGTAATGAGGAGGAATGGAATTTCAAGGGACATGTTAACTTGCAATCTGAAAATGCTTGTGGAAATACTTGTAACGTTGAAATCTCGGAGACCTTCCATCTTTGACTGTCTAAAATAGACAAAGCACGCTTTAAAATAGTCTTCCTTTTACTTGCAATTCATACTTACAACAAGATTCCATAAAACGTATTTCATACCTGATGGCACCAGAAACATCATACTGATGGGATTTTGCGACATGGAAAGAGTTGTCTTCAATTTGAAGTGGGTCTAAAGGAGGAATTCCCAAATCTGGAATTCCTTCGTGCATGTGTTCCTTGAGATCATTAATAATTTTGAGGATGAGTTTGCTCAACGTATCCGTAAATGCTCCACACTCTTCTGGCTCAGTCGACACAGAATTCTCTGCAAAATTCAAATCACAACCACGAATTTTTAGCATTTCAAATATTGAATATAAAGAAAATGTAAATAAAAAGTCGTTATATATGTTATTTAACTGGCCTTCATCAAGAGTTCCAGAAATCGGTTTCACCGACAAGTAGAGTACCATCAAAAGTATCCACGATATCCTTAACTTAGGCATTTTGGGTTTTGGAGAGTCTTCAGGGATCAGACAGAAGCACAAGTTGAGTTTGAGTTGCACTCTAGTCTGAGGGCTGAATGAGAATCAATTTTTAATTTATTGGGGTCGAAATCGTGTTTTTAGGTAAAGTAAATAAGACATAATTCTCTGACTGGATGCTGGTGCGGATGCACATAATTTATCATTTTGATTACTGCATTACGCAGTAAAAAGAACGCTTCTTGCTATACAAATTTTATTTACTAAATTCGTCATCCCATCACATGGCCTTCCACAAACTGTCTAATATAAATAAAGTACGAGTAATCCATAGCGTAAATATCGTATGATTTCATTTGTATGGGTTTGTTATGCTTGTTTAAAACAATTTGCTCAGTCCACTGTACTGACTGTGTGACTACTGCCAGATGCGGCTGGTGATATGGTTGAGTCAGTTAATTTATCTTTGCTTTATAAACAAACACCCTTGTTCTTATGTCTAGTAATATATAATTCAGACCGACACACATTCTTGCCACTTCAGCTTCCTTGTGAACTTTTCTTGGAGTGCATACATCGCACAAGGAGAAGCTTGATATCTGATGTATATAGACGTTAATGCATGGTGTGTCTCATCACATCATAATTGACGCATTTTGTATATGGACCATTTACTAAATTAATGATTTGTTACTGCTTCTGTGAAATAATATGTTAAAGTTGGTTAAGCTGCATTCAATCAATTTCTGTATTAATTTATTTAAATACAT
Organism: Orchesella cincta; assembly: GCA_001718145.1. Taxonomy (NCBI): domain Eukaryota; kingdom Metazoa; phylum Arthropoda; class Collembola; order Entomobryomorpha; family Orchesellidae; genus Orchesella; species Orchesella cincta. The sequence goes on from LJIJ01001174.1 coordinate 45,275, forward strand.
AGCTGAAAACCAAACATGGTTTGAGGTTAAAGATTACGGCAACGGAGGACCAGTAACTCCCTCATTCGTTAGTCTCACAGGCCGAATAGTTCCGTCATCATTAAATAACATTTCTTCAATGCATGTTTCGCGATGATTCAAATCCGTTTCATTAAGTGGACGACGATGATATACAATAAAATATTTGTCATCGTTTGGAACTTTGATAACGCTATTATGACCAGCTCCTCTGGCTATGGTTGGATCTTGCTCCAAAATAGTTGCAATACGCTGGAAAGGTCCGAATACGGAATTCGACATGGCGTATGCAACACGGTAATCAGGGCCTGCCCACTCACCTAAAAAAAGTAGTACAAGCCAAAAATGTTTAAGAAAATCTTCTCCTTCCAATAAAATTAAACTTTGAAAAGCTCAGCTTATAACCTTCAGACCACATGAAATAATATGTTCCATTCCTGATGAACATAAAGGGCCCTTCAACATAATCCTGTGGAGTCACCTCCTTATACAAACTTCCATCTGGAAAAGGAACGAGCTCTGTAAAGTTGGAGTTTAACTTTACAAGATTACAACGACCCCAGCCCCCATAAAACATGTAGAACTGTCCATCCGAATCTTTAAACACGAACTGATCAATTGGTTGAGCATCATTGACAATGTCGTTGATCAGAGGTTTTCCAAGTATATCCTTATAAGGTCCTTCAGGCCTATCAGCAACAGAGACTCCAATACCACCCACTTCTCCTTCGTGCACATCATTCGCACCAAAAATGAAATAGTATTTGCCCTCATGTTCGAAAACGGAGGGTGCCCACATTGCTCGAGTGGCCCATGTTACTTCATTCGTATCTAGGATTCTAGAGTGTTTGCTCCAAGTTACCAAATCTGGACTAGAGAATGCGTCAAAGAAGGTTTGATCCTCAAATGGGGCTGAGTAAGTAGGAAATATCCAGTACCGATTTCCATATACGATTCCTTCCGGATCTGCGTACCAACCTGGGAATACTGGATTTCTAGCGAGGGCTGAAGAAATCAGACCAACAATGAGTATTGCAGGCCACATTTTCTAAAGCTTTTGATACTCAATAATAACGTATAATATGCTATTTTGGGTAATATTATAACTGAATGAATGAAATACTACAGCTTTTCCACGCACGTTTAATTCAATACAAGCATAGTTGGTCCATATTATGTTATCTTATCAGCTAAATTGGCATTCAAAAATACCTTGCTTTTGTAATCAATATTATGCCAGTTATTTTATTTCAAGTCCATATCCAGACTGATTTACGCAAACATTTACTTTATCTAACCAATATATTCTCATGCAGTTCATATATTTTCTCTACATAAGCAATTAATGGAGTCCTTATACTAAGGAGCACCTTAGAATTTGATCTTTAAATTTATCCTTTTCGAAATTATTCGAAATAGTACTGACGATTAGTCATACGTTTAATGTATGTCTTGTCCCTACATTATAATATTAATTTCTTTTATAACATTTACACATCGCATATAGATGATTTGACAAACAGCCACCTCCATCTGAGGGTGAAACATAAATTAATCTACACTGCATATAATTCAATCATCTAACTACTTGGATTTATAGAACGCAAAATAAAATATAAACCTCGTTCTATCCACTATTACAAAGGTGCGCAGGTCACATCGAAACTGAAGCAATTAGTATGAGTCTGTACAGTCGCATGAACAACAACGTTATAATATGTGACTTCTTCAGTACTTTCATGCATTCACCTGCAAGGTGCATAAATGTAACTCGATTTATGGATGTCAAATAGCTTTCATCATAACATCCTTATCACTTCTGAGAAGTGTAAAAATTATGTACTATTACGCTTGTTACTATTTCTTGAAAGCTATTAAGAACTTAAAAACAACATTCATCTCGTCAGCATACATAGTTCTAAGCTTCTCATCAAGGTACGCAATGATTGCTCTCAACCATCAATCATTGCACTTCTGGATATTTCAACAGGTTTTTACGCAGCATATGAATATGCACGCGCAACAGTCAGAAATTAGTACAATACATTTAGTATTGATGCTTAATATTTCTTCAAACTCATAACATAATAGACCAAGCCGGACTTACATAACTACTGAAATTTGCAATTTGAAAATGAAAAAGTCAAATATGATCACATCACAGTTTTTTTGCATCCACCCTTTACCATGCGCTTATATTCATCTGTCATAATTTTATGATTCCCTGCCACCTGCTTACGTTCATCAAAAACTGATGTGCACACAAACCGGTTGACTTGCTATTTATTACATTGACTTGACTACTTTTTCCAGCCAAATGGTTTCTTGAAACCACTCATTTTAGCCATAAAATTATTATATATGAAACTACAAAAATAACACATAGCCACACTATTGTTTCTGCCTCTCTCAAACATCCTATTACTCAGCCTTCATATTCCAATTTTCTTTTTCATATGGAGTTTACAACGCTAGCATGCAGCTTTCTGTTATGATGATTGTCATTATTTGCATATTTTATTATTAAACTTGATGTTTGCAAACAGCAAATGGTTTTGTTACTTGCTGTGCATAGCATTTGTATCCAAGTCAAGTGATTTGACTTTCAAGATTCTCCTGTTTGCTGACCTCATCCTTCTAATTTTCTTATAAATATTCATAAACTAACTACTTTGAGATCATCATCAACATGTACTTCTTTCCTATGATGTCACTACATAGCACCAACATGTTATTATTGTTCTTGCCGATTGTTGGTGTGAGACTGTGAGGTTATTTTCCATAAAATGATGGCCAGCTTGCAAACAGCGTAATAATCTATATGATTTATATATTACGCGTCATACATTTCATATAGACAAGAATCTCCTTACTTTTCATTTTCTCCACTGGAAATCTTCAAAGAAGGGTCAGTCCTCAGACAACTGTCTCAAAGTGCAGATCTCCTCTCCTCGAAAAACCAATCATGACAAAGTTTTCAGTATTCTTCGGAGTTGCCCTTTTGGGCAGTATTTGCTGGTGTGCTAATGCATGGCCTGCAAAAACCACTAGCTCAACCACCGCTGCACCTAAAGCTTCAACCCCTGCTCCTGGAACACAAAATACCTTCAATTTAACATTTGTTGTAGCAGCAAAGTACGAATACGAGAATTTAAACAAAAAATTATACCTCTTGTGAGACATGAATGAGTAAGTCATTTTGTTTCTTGTTGGATTTAGGGATTTGCCAGCAAAGAAGAAGAACAGTTTGCCCGATCCATACATCAAGGTTTTCAGTAGGATCGGAACCACTCAAACCGCCGACTGGACTCCAATCACACCAGGACAAACTGACACTCTTGACGACAACGCTAGCCCACAATTCAATAACGTTTTTTGGTTCATCTGGAATAAGGGAACTGGACAGGTATGGCAAAGTTCAAATTCTGGAAACAGAATCAAGTTATTAAAACGTGCAGATCATTTGATCTATAAATCCTTTAATTTTTTACGTATAGCAATGGCATTTTGAAGCCAAGAGTCACAACACGATTGGTAAGGATGACGCTCTTGGACAGGTTGATGTTAACGTTGATGATTACGTATTGAAGAACAATCAAGATCTCACCGTCAAGCTTAGCGATGGGGGCAGTCTGATCATCAAAAAGACCATTCCAGTCAGATTCTCTCTTTATGCCAGGTAGGCAAACAAAATATGACTCAATGAAGAATACCAAAAAGAATGATTGTAATCATTTATCAAATTAATTGTTCAAATAGAAACCTTCCTAAAATGGACACCTTTGGAGGAGCCAGTGATCCTTTCGTTGAATGCTACTGGAGAATTGGCCGTGACGGAAACGACACCCTCTTTTACACAACTCAGAAGCAAGACGACAAAGAAAATGCTGATTGGCTTGATATCATTGAATTCAGTAACTACCAAAAGGCAACAGATCAGGTTTGGCTGATGTTTTGAATGGAAATGATAATTTTATTAAGGACAAAGTTTCATATTGTCTTTTTTATTGCAGTACTGGCATTTTAAGGTCCTTGACCATGACTCCACAAGTGGCAACGACTATTTGGGAGATGCTTTAGTGGAAATTGATCCATTCGTCACAAAGAGAGCTGCTAAAGTGAACAAGTTGCAGTCTGACAACAAGGACAACAAGGGTACTCTTACTGTCACACCAGCCTAGAAAATGAATTACTATTAAATGTTTCATTTACATTTGTTATACAATCACTTATAATAATCCAAAGATGTGACTACAATTATGACATTTCAATGTGGTTGCAAAAAATCTCTCGAACAGTAAAAGTAACAAATGAAAAATATTCTTATCCTGATTTTAACATTTTTGGTGATTTAATTTCATGCTATCATCTTTCATTACTATTTAAGATTGCTGAACGCTTATGATACGGCATATGCGGAATTGCATTAAGGGGAACGTGGCATGAATTCTATTTGGTCATCAATCTGCTATGCATTTATTTATGAGCGAGGCAATTAAAGGGTAGCACGATATGATTGTTATATATGAAAAAGATACAAAATATTTCAATGGATTTTTGCTGAAATTGTTTTATTGTAGATAGTGTTATATTTCTCCGATAAAAATATGGTTGATAGTATTTTCTGACAATTTATCACAGCAGCCGCACTAGACCTGCTAGTTTAGCCAACAAAGTTACTAGTCTCAGTAGTCAGTCAGTCAAAAGTCAAGTAAAGTAAGAATTTTAATATCCAGATCGGACAAGGAGTGGGGATGATTCGATGACACGGACAGCTGGGGCATCATAAGACTGGACACGGATTGCTGGAGCATCGTAGTTGGAAGTACGGATAAGAGCTGGGGCATCGTAGTTGGAGGTACGGATGAGAGCTGGGGAATCGTAGCTGCTTACACCAGAGACCCTGGAGAGAGCGAGACGGTGAGCTTCAGCGTGTTCAGCGGCATCTCACTGGTCGTGGCAAATGGGCACCCTCGCACGGAAACCGTTCTCATCAGCGACCCAGGTGGTTGGAGATTTGTTGTCCTTCAGGGGTGGTGAAGCTGTAGCTTCCAGCCTTGGAGATCATGGCGTCAGAGCGGACGAGTTGGCCATATTCATCAACATATTCACCACCACGTCCCTGGACAGCTTGGGTGTTGTCAACTACGGAGATTCCGTTTCCAGTGGTGTATGACAGACTGTCGGAGAGGGATCCTCGGATATCGTGGCTCAGGAGGGTGATGGGGGATTTCCCTGACAAGAGTGGCTCCATAACTGTCGAGCGGAGTGCACCACCATATCCAGAATCAACTCGGATGACACTGGAGGAGACTCCAGCGATGAGGAGAGCGAAAGCAATGAACTGTGCATACAAATTGATAATTAGATTAGTAAAGCCATTAAAAATGTCGATAACCTAAACCCAAATTAATTTCTCTCTTACAGGTCTCATGTTGAGATTTCAGTTCACTGGAGGAGTGGAGTCAGTTTTGTTGAACTGGAGACTGGGTAGCTCTGTATTGTTGGAATGTTGAAGAGGATTTGATGATACTCTAAGACTCAGCAGTGCCTATTTATACTAAAACGAGCCCCCTTTAGATCCCATATGTTGTACCATGTAAGGAGTTTCTTGACCTGCGCAAAACTCAAAAATATTTTCACCATTTATTTTTGGAGCAACCCATCCTTTGAACCCAAGTCTCAGAAAGATCCCTCATGATTTTCAAGGTTCCAGCGGAACCCAATGGTATATTAAAACCCTTCTGCATATATAGAGTAAAGCAGATAAAGTTTGAACGCATACAATATTCATATAACATGCAACATAAAGCCTGACTGATTGGTGAGCAGCAGTGGTGAGAATGAACAACAAGTTGACGTGGACAAATAATACTTTAACACATATTTTACCTTCCAAAGGGCAAGGACATTCTTTCTTAGTAAATCAACAGAGATTTTATTCAATCCGATATGACATTGACCTTCCGTTTGGACCTTTAGGTTTGGGAACGGTCTAAATGTTTGCTACCAATGCACATTTATTTACTAACATTTTGTACGTGCTAAGTTTAGACACAAATTATTGATGGGGTTTTTAGGGCGTCACAACACAAAATACAATGCTTTTTGCAACGACAGGTGTGTTGTATTGAGTGGTATACTTTTCCCTCTTGCACTTTCCATATGTAATGTCGACAGCTAATTGGTATATTTCATCTTTGCAATATTGGATTAGATTAAGCTAGCTTTCATATTAATTCTCATGAATACAAATGCAGTTGAAATTTTCGAAACATGATGATTTAATGAATTAGCGCTAGTACTGTCACCTTTGTTTAAATACAGACTCGTTATTATTTCTAACGGTTCAGAATAAAACAAAATGCTCGCGACGAGGTAAATACATAATAATGATTGGGACAAATATAACTGTTCAGATGTGTTCATATAAGAAATTCTTGCTATTTTGTGTAAGAAAGCTGCGTATGACAGATTGCGAAAAAACGTCAGAAACATAAATCTTTTGAATAGAAAGTCTCGTATGATAAATTTAGGAACAACAATCTTCTTAAAAAGCAAGAATATAAATGTAATTAATTTAAATTGTTGGCATTGTATATTCCATACAATTTTTCGGCTGGTATATTTTTAAATGTTCAATGATAATATTTAATTGTTCCTTCATAAAAGGATGCCTATAAATATTTTATAATATTTTCTTCCATGACATATTGCAGTACTTTACAACAATTCCTTATTAAACTATCAATTGCGTCGTTTTAAATTTTTGGGGTCATCTTTGCTTGCCCGACAACATAGTGATTAAGTCAAATTATAGGTTATAGGACATTTAAATTATAGGACAAAGATGCGACGATTTCTACAAATGCATGATTCTTACAAAATCTGTGCGGATTTCTTTGATACATCTGAATGTTTAAATGCATCCCCACAATAAATTACCGATCGACTTCATCACCCGAACGAGTGTACTGCCCTAACACTGATATATGTATTTCCATTCTTCCAGATAAATGACATAGTTAAAACTACTATTTAGAAACGAAAATGCCAAAAAAAAATCATTGAAAAGTTTACTTGGTAGCTTGTTTGTCTGTCAGCCAGTATAATACCATCTTCTGCGAATGAAACAAGGGACCCGAATTCGACCCTTTCTGGCATCCCTTAAGATTACACTAATAAACCAGAAGGAAGGATTGTAATAATGCAATGCTGAAGTAGCTGAATAGTGGATGTTTACTACATAAATATTTTGAGTGGACTGGACTGGACTTGGGATTTCTAGGGGTATACAATTGAAATGGAACTGTTTTTGTATAAAAAGGAACTTTTGAGTCCCAAAAGTCATCAAACATTTCCTTGCAATCCAAGCGACAACAACTAACCAGTTCACAACTTCAGAGTCTTGAGAAACTCAGCAGCTGAAACATGAGACCGGTAAGAAAACATTTGCCGTTTTGGTTTTCAGTAGATTTCTACAAAATCTAATGTAAAATTTCCTTTTTTCAGTTCATTGCTTTCGCTCTCCTCATCGCTGGAGTCTCCTCCAGTGTCATCCGAGTTGATTCTGGATATGGTGGTGCACTCCGTTCCGACAGTTATGGAGCCACCTTGTCAGGGAAATCCCCATCACCTCCCTCAGCCATGACATCCGAGGATCCTCTCCGACAGTCTGTCTTACACCACCGGAAACGGAATCTCCGTTGTCGACAACACCCAAGCCGTCCAAGGGACGTGGTGGTGAATATGTTGATGAATATGGCAACTCGTCCGCCTGACGCCATGATCTCCAAGGCTGGAAGCTACAGCTTCACCACCCTGAAGGACAACAGATCTCCACCACCTGGGTCGCTGACGAGAACGGTTTCCGTGCCGAGGGTGCCCATTTGCCACGACCAGTTGAGATGCCCGCTGAGCACGCTGAAGCTCACCGTCTTGCTCTCTCCAGAGGTCTCTGGTGTAAGCAGCTACGATTCCCCAGCTCTCATCCGTACTCCAACTACGATTCTATCCGTACTCAAACTACGATGCTCCCACTCAAAACTACCCAGCACTTATCCGTACCTCCAACTACGATGCTCCAGCAATCCGTGTCCAGCTCTTATGATGCCCCAGCTGTCCGTGTTATCGAGCAGGGCCCCACTCCTCGTCCGTTTCCGGATATTAAACGCTCAAATAGTCACAGATTGATTATGTTATGATGTTTCTGTCAAAATGTTTAACGTCTCTTCTACACACGGTTATGCTAGCTGGTCTAGCTAATAGCAAATTTCGAGAGTTTTATAATGAGTTGTAGATAAGACTGATTCGGTATTTTTGTACCAGCAATAAATTCAATTCAACTGCAGCAATGCCTAATTACATATATATACATCATTTGAATCATCAAAATCAAAGTACATATAAATTACATCATGTTTACTGTATGCATACTGAATCTGAGGAAACACGGAACCATTTTTTGGTCTTCCTCACTCAATACAGCAGCGATTTCTATTATAAGGGCAGAAAATCAGATCAAAAACTTTTGTATCATTCATTTTGTTGTAAAGTTTGAATACCACACTTAAAGATGCCTTGATTTCATAGTGATAAAATAAAATGTAAATGCTCGCTACAACACCATTTTTTCCCACTTATATACATCATACATGTGGTTGTTAGGTACATACAACGAAACCTGATTCTAATTAAAGGTTTTATCATTCAAAACAATTGTTTTCTCGGTACGCTATGATATACACACTGCTAAACTTTGTTTTACTATAACTTGCATTTATGAAAGTGAAAATTTTATGTAAACATTGATTCCGCAAAATATTCATGATGAAATCTGTTACACTTATGTTGGCTTGATAATGGCAACTCGAAGATAGGCTATCACTTATCTGAATGTGAATTAATCTAAATGGTGTTATTATATAATCGACTATAAAACCATATATGCAGCTTGTAACCAAAATCAAAATTGAAAAAGCTAGAATAAGTTTTAACTCACATTTACTTTAACATTTTTAATCAAGAACTAAAAGTATCAGCAACACTTCCTTGTAATTTAATATATGATTCGATTTTCGTAGGTTTATTTATAATCATAATCATTATGTTTTG